>JXUT01148207.1:0-21277 GCA_000934455.1 Apostichopus parvimensis | reverse complement strand
CTATCTAGAGAATAAACAGTCCATACAATGACTGAAACTTAAAGAGGGAGACTATTATCTCTAATGCCGATTAGGATTTTCGGGAGCTCAAGAATATAAGTCTTCTGTGTCTTGCAATTTCACGATGTACAATCCTCTGCTTAATGTAAGGCAGACAATATGTACAAATGCATTACCGTAAAGACCTTATTGAGTTGGTTTAAATACAGTATCCCAGATGAATGCAGTGAGAGCCTGAGCATCCTCGTAGACAATTATGTTGGAACTTTTTTCCCTGTTTGTTAAAGGTATGCTGTATTGGCCCCAAATATGCTAGATATTCAAATATGGTCACCTTTGGTCAAAATAATTAAAACTGTTTTTATTACAACCTTCGAGGAAATTTTCCTCCCTGGAACATTCAGTCAATACATGCAGCTATGGTCAATACCCACAACACAGCACTTGTGTATAGCAGCAATGGACATCTCAGGTCTAGATAAAAGATAACAAGGTATCACGTTTCATTACTGTCTGCATTTTGTAGCGACAAGAAAAAAACTTCACTTGCAAGCAATGGAAAGTTAACTTTTTCAGAGCGTGGCACGCGGTTTGGGGCGAGTCTTCAATGCCTATAAGTCATTTTAGCATATATATGTATATATAGATACTTGTACAGTAGGAGTTCTTGCTGCTCTGTTGTAAAAGTGAAAGATGAAACGGTTGTGCATGTCAAAAGGAAGTATCATAAAAGATGGTATTAGGTTAAACTATATAGTTGAAAATTCCTTTCAATTTTATTATGTACTTTCAATACTCTATAATTTCTTACTAATCTTTCTTGCCTCATTGGATTTAATGGCGTTTCCATTGTTTGACTGATAGTAGTTTCCTCAATACGTTCGTGCTGACGATGTTGATGTCATACTTTTGTGATTGCGTGATGCTCGAATTTCGGCAGACATTTCACAATTAAACTGTGGACATAACCACTTACAGATTAACCGGTAAAGACAAAGTCCACTCTATCTCTTGAAATCCAAACTGCTCTCATGCTGTTATGGGTAGCGCAAATAGACCCAGAAAGCAACTCTGATCTGATCTACAGTAGTGGTGAACATATGCTCTATGCTTACACATTGTATGAATTCACATTCATGGGCCCTAATTAATATTTTGACAAGACAGAAAAAAGAGGGGAAAAAAATTTGTAGTTTGGGTTGTTTGGTTAATACGAAAGAATCTTAAGGTTTCTTTTTAAATTTATAATAAACAAGGAATAAAGGAAGGAAGTTTCTTAGACCAGTTATTGTGATCTATTGTAGTTAAAGTTTTCACAGGAAGGGGAGAATGAGGAAGATGAAGATGAGGAAGGGGGGATGTGGAAGGGGAGGAAGGGGAGGATGAGGAAGGGGAGGAAGGGGAGGATGAGGAAGGGGAGGGATGAGGAAGGAGAGGAAGGGGAAGATGGAGAAGAGGAAGTGAAGGATGAGGAAGGGGAGGAAGAGGAAGGAGGGAAGAGGAAGGGGAGGGATGAGGAAGGGGAAGATGGAGAAGAGGAAGGGAAGGATGAGGAAGGAGAGGGAGGGGAGGATGAGGAAGGGGAGGGATGAGGAAGGAGAGAAATGAGGAAGGGGAAGATGAGGAAAGAGAGGGGTGAATTCTCATCCTGCAAGAATACGGATGAATAAGGGGAGGATGAGGATGAGGAAGGATGAGGAAGGGGAGGGATGAGGAAGGAGAGGAATGAGGAAGGGGAAGATAAGGAAAGAGAGGGGTGAATTCTCATCCTGCAAGAATGCTGACCCATTGTTTGCAGTATTAATTTTTCAAGCCTGCTCCCCTATGACAAAGATGCCCCACTAGTGCTACCCAGTCCCCCTGTCAAACCTTTGTGACCTCTCTGCTATCAAATCTAGACAGCAGTTTTTATTGTCGGTATGACCTGGGTTCAAGACCTTGCCCAGAGCATGCAGAAGGATGACATTCTTTGTACCATAGAACAATGCCAGAATTATTTGTGATTGTAAAATGCAAGGAGATAACAACAAGACAGTTATACAAGCTTAGATGATTACTTAGAAATGAATTGCATTCAGCTACATGTAATGTGCTGTGATGTATACAGCACAGTACTGTATCAGGCCCAAGTTGTATTATATATTCTGCTGATAACTGACAAACACCTCTGTTGAGCTTTGAATAGGGGATACCTGAGCATTGTTGACTCAGTAAATTGCTTAGGCTGTCTTTTGTGTGGGGATTATGAAAACACCATGAGAATAGCTGAAAAGGCCCCTCATAGGCTCCAGTGAACCTTGTTTATTCCATGGTTCCTGTTCTAGCATTCCTGGGGTATATATGGTATGTGAATTACTGTGGTATAATCTGTGGCAACCGAAGACTTAAAGGTCGTCGGTTATTGGCCTCAAATTTTAACATGCTAAAAATTGCTAGAAGTATAAAAAAAAAAAAACTGTACATTCCATGAGGTTCTGATTCTTCTACTTTTATTCCCAGACACTGAGGAGAGTTTAAATAAAATAAAAATAAAATAAAATTTAAATTTTATTTTATAGAGTTTAAATAGACGATTAAATATTTCGGTTGTGGATAGCTTCATTCAGAGTGGCAGCCTAAATACTTGTTAAAATTTGATCATGGATGACCAGTCTCCGAAGTTCTAGCATATTTTGAGGCTGTACTGATGACCTTGAAATTAAAGCCTAAAAGCAAGGCTTAGCTATTTATGCAGTAAATATGGTCAGATAATGGCAAAAAACAAATCTTGACGTGTTTCCTACAAGTTTGAGAGTTACAGTATTGTACAGAGCATACATGGTTAGAATCCTGTCATTGGTCAAGAAGGTAATTAAGTAGTAGGTTAGAATAAAGTCTACTTTAAATGACTGTTTATCATGTTCATATTGTTGTTTGTTTGCCACCCTCCTACCCCCTTTTGCCACTTAACTCCACCTTTGTATGGCAAGAAGCTTTACATATAATATGAATAGTTCTTTTTAATTGACATTGACCAAAATTAATTTAACAAAATTAACTCTCTCACGTACATACTGAGTGAAAGAAAGTGATAGTTATGTTAATATTTTATTGCAAACTTAGTAATCATGCAAATCCTTTCAAGATTCTGAACTTACACATAATTTGGGATGTTTTTGAATAGGAAAACAGAATGTACAGATGTAGATTAGTATGGAATGATAAAAAAACAGGTATTAAAATACTTCTTAGGACTGTACTCCCCCTCCCTCTCCCTCCTCCATTCCCCTCCCCCGCCCCCAAAAAAGAAGATTAATAGAAAAGTAGAGGGATGATGTATAATTATTGCCAAAGTTAAATTTTCTCCTGTAAAATTACTTCTATAAAATTAGAATTAATTTCGCCAGCATGTGAATGTTTCCTTTGTACAAGTTAGCGGAATGGACCGCGTCTATCGGCAGATGGCGCAACTTGGCTTTAATGACATGAAGTGGTCTCGAACTCTCGATGTGAACAGTATGCAAATTAAAAATGTAAATTTAACATGATGGATATAGATTTACGAGTAGGGCATATCTCCTTCCCCCCATACCTGCCAAAAATCCTTTGTTCAGGACGTCATCTGATATTTGAATAGTACTTGCGGGCATTGACTAGAGCAGATATAGCATTTAAATTTTTTTTGATATCTTCTCTCTCCAGTTAAACATTAATATATTTCACATGCCCTGCTATACACAATTATGCATGTACTACTCAGCCCTGTGGACGTAGTTGAACAAAGACATATTACTGTGGATCCTCGAGATACAGGTCAAGTGTTCACATCCCTAAAGGACTCGTAATTTGAGGAGACAAAAAAGGTATATATATATTTCAAGACAATGCAGCAGACAATTATTTTCAAACTGAGATCTGTCTAAAAATGGTGGATATGAAGATTCATTAAATACTGGATGAAATGTTTGGAATCTTTTATCATTTTTCATCCTCTTAAATGTAGCTCATTTATTAAATATATGTATATTGTACATCCCTCGGGAAAGGAAAGAGTTGTCATTACTGTGGCAGTGTCTCAGAATATGAGAAAAATGCTTAGCCTGTTGATTTGCTATAAATTCAAGGTATGCTGTATTGGCCTCAAATATGCCTAGATATTCAAATATGGTCACCTTTGGTCAAAATTCTTAAACAGTTTTTATTACAACCTTCAAGGAAATTTTCTTCACTGGGACATTCAGTCATCTTGTGTGTTCCTTAAAAATGTCTGAGAACAATTTGGAGAGTAAAGACCTCCAGGAAATTACTTTTTGAAAACTTTTAGCAATTATAGCAAGCTATAATGTGGGGCCTATACTGACTACCTTTAATTAATTGTATGTACAACCTTGACAGGCTGTTGATTTTTAACATCCAGTCATCGCTGTCATCAAGTTCTTTGTCTTTGTTCTCTGCTGAGAGATTTTCTTTCTTTTGATCGTGAATGTGATCACGGTAATGAAGTATTTAGAGGCGAAGGACGTATGGGGTATTAGGAGAAGGGGGAGGGGAATTGGTAGACGAAACCCTGCAAATCTAATTTATATACATGTGGATACAACTGAACAAGCAACAGTACTGTGTTAGTGCAATTACAGAAATATTTTGTCCCACACGCTTTTTAGTGTAATCTGTATTTTGTGCCTGTTTGATTGTTTCTGGTCTAATTTTGGTGGATTAATATAACAAACCATGCATGTTGTTAGATGTACCTTTCATCGTAATCCAGTGTGGTGGATTTATATAACAAAACCATGCATGTTGTTAGACGTACCTTTTCATCATAGATTTACCTTTAGTCCAGTATGGTGGATTAATATAACAAACCATGCATGTTGTGAGATCAACCTTTAAATCATAATCCAGTATGGTTACCAACCGACAGTAGCAAAGTCAATGCAAAACTGATACAGGTTTAATACGGTTCTATCATGATTTTAATTGCACTACATTCCAAAATGTGTGTTCAGTTCATTGTAACTACTAGTGGATTCTGAGATAACTCCACATCCAATAATATTGGCAGAACCTTCATTCCCAGGTCTTACAGTATTTATACTAGATTCTAGTTAACCCAAAGCTGTGGAATCGGTGGTATGCAATCATTCCCAATTGCCTTCTGTTGACCTGGCCTGGACTGTGTGTGGTATGCAATATTTTCTTTGACAGATATATATTTACATAATTGATGTCATACTGTGTTACACAGTTCCTGGACATCTCCTCCTCTTCTGCATCAATTGATGTCTTGTTTGTTGGTATAATTTTTTGATTCCTTCTCCCAATAGCTTCATACCACCAGTAGTTGGAAAGACAAATTAATACCTGACTTGCACTGTGAACTCGGTTCTTTGATATCGAGGCTATTTACTGGCTAAATGAAAGAATGTTGCTGTTTGCCAGGAGAGGAAATAAAGCAGTTGAATTTTTCTGCCAGTGGATATTATTAAGAACATAAACACATGTGTGATATTAAAGCGGTTACCAAATGGTCAGTATATGAATCTGCATGATATTTGCACCTAACATTAATATAGACGCTATTAAAATAATAATAATAAATGATAATAATATAAGAATTTGTAAAGTGCTTTTATCCAGTTAAAAAAACTGCTCAGAAGCGCTGCAGGAGCAAAGTACCCAAAATGGACACAACAGTTATCAAAGAAATGGATACGCATTCATGAATAAGAACATCTTGAGTTCTTTCTGGAAAGTTGACACATGCTGGATTGTTTTTGCAGATGTAAGGGGAGACTGTTCCAGAGCTGTGGAGCAGATCTAGCAAGCAACGTTCCCCATAGGTGGAAGTGCGAACAGTAGGAACAGATAGCATATGTTGTACGCTTGAGCGAAGCACCCTGCTAGGTGTGTATTCTTGGAGAAGGTCTTGTACAGTAGGTAAACTGGGGCTAAACCATTCCTTGCTTTGAACACAAGGACAAGAATTTTATAATTGATTCTGTCCGCAATTCTAAGCCAGTGAAGATCTTTAAGTAGTCTAGCAACACAGTTCTGAACAAAATGTTACTTCTTATTCTCAGCAAATATTATTGAGCTCTGTAGGTTTTCAAAAACCTGTACTGTAATGTTTGCTGTCATTAAGGAAAACTAAAAGTATAAAGAAATGATAATGAAAAAAAAAATTGATAAATTTGAAATTCTTCAAATTCAGATTTCTTTGTTCCTGTCATATATGTGACTTAAAATCAAAGTGCTATTCACAAACATGACTGTTTCATTTAGAGATGAAATTTGAAACTGAAAACAAGAAAATGTGCTTTCTCTTCCGTGATTTTCTCACGGGCAGTCTTTACAATGTTAAACAACCGTGTAATTATATTTGTGCATTTAATGCAACCGTGTGTTTCCCGTAGTTTTTTTGCAAACCCAGGCTGTCACATTTCACCCAAAACTCATATTTCAATTGACCAGATGAGAGGACGCCATCAGATATTCAAATTTCTGTCTATCAAATTAACCATAACTAGTTAAACAATTAAATACTCCCTAAGTTAAAAATTGGTCAAAATTGCCTCCACAGGACAGACAGATTTTGACATTAATTTATAATTACATTCTTTTAGAGGAAATATTCTTGATTCTTCCAACTATTTTCTTTCATTATTTGTATAAAGCGAAATTTTTGAGACTGTACGATCGAACTGCTGAAGTAACAGTCTCCAACAGGATCTTCGCTTTGAAGATTAGTGACAAATTGACAAAGACACTCACCCACCGGAATAAAATATGTGCTATGAAAGGAACACTGATTCATTATTAATTAATGAATTCTTTGTTTCTGCATGTCATATAAATGTGTCAATGGCCAAGCTCCTAAATATTTGACTAATTATTTGATTAAAATAGGAAAGTGGGGTATTCTCTTAGGTCTGGCACTAAGTACATCGTTGTGAGAACTAGGGCGAAGACTTTCGGTGATCAGGCTTTTTCTGTGCCAGGTCCGAGGGAGTGGAACAGCTTTAATACCCACTGAAATTCAGTCGTGTACTTTCCTTCACGAGCAAACTTAAAACACATCTGTTCCTGGGGGGGGGGGGGAGGAGGGGTGCATTTCACTAGAACTGTTTTAGGGTGTGGTTGTGTTTTTTGTAAAGTGCCACTGCATATAGTTTCTATAGAAGTGAGTGCTATGGCTGCCATTATTATTATTATTATTTATTTGTATTATAATTATTATGATTATATGTATAATTTAGGATGGAATTTTGATCTGTAGTAGTGAATAACATTGAGTTCATACTGTGCAATTTGGATAGTGCAAAATAAATGAAAATAAATCCAAAAATACATAAATAAATATTGATAAAGAAGAACATAAAGAGACCAAGTTTAAGAATAATTTTTTTTTTTCATAACCAATCATTTTGCATTTACTAGAAGAAAACAGTACATTTTGCATGATGGTTTTACTTTGTCCTTACACGTCTCATCACAACCTCAGCACTTTCTCTCCCTCTACTGTGCCTTGAGTGAACTGGTAATCTTTTTAGCGCTGTTCACCCTCTATATGACCAGATGACAAATGATCAATAATCTACCTTCTCATTCTAACGCCTCAAAGTGCTCAGAACATGTTTTCGACACGGAAAATAATCTGTTTGAATCTTTCACAACCGTTTGTAATCTTTCAGTTTTTACTGAGGAGTTGGAACATTGTCAGATCATGATGTGCGCACAGCTCCATTTAAACATACTTTCCGATTTAGGGAGGAGATTTGTAAAGCTAATGTAGTCACTCGTAAATGCTTGTTAGGGTTTGGGATATATCTAAAGACGTTGCTTGAAGATACAGTATATCACTTTAACATCAGATGTTCTATTCTGTCAGTGATTTGTGAGTTTTGTTTTGTTTCTTGTCTTTGTGTGTGTTTTACCGATGAAAGGAAATGATATGACTCGATGTTATATTAAGAAAGTATTCTTATTCTAATGAAGTGTGCCATGTTTATTGCGATGGGAAGACTTGACTATACTTATACACTGTGGGTAGCATACTTCCTGCTCAATAGACTAGAGGCTTAAAGCAACATATTACCTTCAAAATGAGCAATCAAAAGAAGGGCTTGAAGTAAATGTATGGTAAAATTCGTTATTTTAAATGAGACCTCTGATATTTTTGTTTATACATTAAATGTCTTTTCCCATTGTTTTTGGTGTTATAATTTGCAAATAATATGAGATAATAACATGCCTTGTTTGGAATTAGCGAGGTTGATTATATTCCAGTATAAATGTAAAAATCAAAGCAAAAAATTGGAATACTTTTAAATTTACTGTGTAAATATATACATGTATATGGATATACAGTAGGCTGTAAGTAGCAAATGGAAATGTGGGGAGGGAGAAGGGGGAAGGAGGGGGTGGGGGAGGGAGTGGCTCTGCAAAGAAAATTTAATCCAAATGGGATAATTACTGACCTTACTAATTACCATTTGTTGGTAAAAGAAAGAAAAAACGGCATTTTCAAATTACCATTGGTGTTAAAAGACATACTGTAAATTCTTGTCTTACAATGATATTGATTCTTGAGAATATTTTTGTCGATATCTGAATGACGGCTAGTTGGAGCCACTCAAACAATCTAACTTTGATTTAATGAAAACAGCAGTCTATGGTTCAAAGCAGCGATTTGGTTGAAAAATTATCTTTGCCATTCGGAGAATCGTTAAACGGTTGCCTGAGGGATAAACCAGAAAATTTCTTGGAAATCAGTTTCTAACATGATAAAGTTTCATGATTTCATCATGCATCAATTTTCTAGAATTAATATAAAGCCGTTACTGTCAAGCTACATCAAGTCATTATGTTAGCAAAATCTAAAATGGTGACCTACATTTTCAGTTTACGGTGGAAAATTGTTATTCATAATAATGATACTGTTTTCTATCATCAGAGGGACCTTGTCGATATCTTCTGCACCTCTATACCAATTTTACAGAACTTTCAAAAGGATTAAAATAATGAAACCATTAAATTAAATAATTTGTCTCTCGTATGCATTGTGTACCTTTAAATGATCATGAGCAATGAAATGCCTATTCTTTTGTTTTCACAAACAATGGGAAATAGGCTATTAATTCTTATTAATAAGTCAAACAAAGGTAAACAAGAAGAATGATGTGTATAATATGTACAGTATGCTATGAATGACCATAGGTGATTGAAAGTAACTTTCAGGGTTTCTTACAATAAGTTTTACATTCGCTCCATGTGACTAATCGGTTAAAAAACTTCATGTTTTTCCTTTGATACTAGAGGCACTACAGTAAAAACGTTGTACAGACGTTGATGACAGAAATTATACAACATGTGGACCAGTGGTCAAAAGGCGCTATTCACTCTGCTACCCGCTCATCTGTCATCATACACACCATAGCACTCTCACATTAGAGTGAAATGATAGCCTCTTTAGCACTGTTTGCGCTCTGTGATTGATTACAGTACTTCCGATCACTGTGCACGGAAGTTACTTTACAGTGCATTGCTGTGTATTAGGTTATCAACAATTGTGAAAGTTGGGTTACCTCAATGTCTTTATCACAAGGTATATTTTTTATTACCATGGGTACGTTGGAAGTATGCACTGACAGTTTACCAGATCTACAGTGTTCATTTGTGTCTGACTTTTTGAGTTTCAGTGACCGATTATTCTCCAGGTCAAACTTGCCTGGATTTTCTACGATCAGAATGTGATCGATAGCGGTTGTCGTGAGAAAAGCACAAATTAATTTATGACATTCTGGTCGGATTGATTTTTTAGCATAGTTTTGGGAAACAATCGTTAGAGAATTTAAGAACATATTTGAAATCAGCTTTTGTCTTTCAGTGAACATTGCATTATTTTACGCTCATGAAGGTCACTTTAAATCTGAAACCTTTGTCATGGTAATAGACTAGACCTCTGTAACAGTAAACCGGCTTATTTAAATCTCCAACATTCATTTTTCTCTTCAGAGCATCATTGTGTTTAGATGGCACTGCAGTGTTGAGTTTCTGTTCTCAGGGAAAAAAGATTGTTTACATGGATGGTATGCTGTCAAACAGGCCTTTATATTTACAGCACAGTGAGTGATTGCTACAGAGAGAGAGAGTGAGAGTGGATAGTGAAAACAAGAATAGAAGTAGGAATGAGGAAAAAGTCTGAATTGTAAATGTTTGGTGTCACCTAATACTAGGCAGTAGCTACCTATCGTTTATCAATGGCAGGGACTGATTCTCTTGATTTATGTGCTACAGAGGAAGTAAGAAAGGGTAGAGGTACATGTGATTTGTTTCAAAGCATGAGTTATTGTTGAAACAAGGTTGATAATATAAACATACTGTAAGTTGTTGTAAATTCGAACAACTTTTCACTGTCCTTCTGCTCTAGCAGAATCCTTACTTCTATTCTGGCCTCTCTGAAAGGAGACCATGTCTGTCACATACAGAGGTGAAAGTTGTTGGTGGCATTTCTCTACAAAAAGACTATTTAAAGGCATTGAAGACTCACCCCACACCACCTGCCACCCTCTGAAAAAGTTAACTGTCTGTTGCTTGCAAGTGAAGTTTTTTTCTTGTCGCTACAAAATGCAGACAGTAATGAAACATGATACCTTGTTATCTTTTATCTGGTCCATCGTTATATGTACACTGTGTTGTGGGTATTGACCGTAGCTGCATGTATTGACTGTACACTAGTGTCTAATTACCGACAGTAGCAAGCTGTGTGTGTGTATTTTCTGGGATCGATGGTGGTGTCTAACACTTCTGTTACACCTCATTCGAAACTAGGTCAGACTACCGGCATCCGACGTTTCTTTGTGCGTGAGTCTTCACTCCCTTTAACAACTCTCTAATATTCATGTTACTTTCTAGCTTACCTGTCTTCTCACAACCTCACCCTACCGTGTCTATAGAGAACACCATTTCAACACATGTACTTCCTTAGCGACCAGTCGTTTCCTGTGACTGACCCTCCCTCATTTTTAACATGTGTAAATGACAAGTTGTCTAACATTTATGTGGAATTCTTTATCTTGTTCGCGAATCTTCGTAAAAATCTACCAAGTATGTGCCCACCTTTCATCCATCCGATACTTAGTCGAATTTTGATGCGGGCACAAATTCTGACACCAATACATGCAAATAAAAGAAATTGGGCAAATTAAAAGTTTTATCGTAATCGAGAATGAAGTGGAATTTCCCCGGATGAAAAGGTCGCAGCCAAAACAAGTAGTGGTAAATCTGGAAGGAGAAGATAGAGGGCAGTGTTCAGGATGTCTGTGGGATATAGCAGGGAATAATTTAGCGTTCAAATTTTGCGTAGCAGTTTTGAAGGGCTTTGACCATTTTCTCTTGTAAACCACTATGGTTCCTGTGTACAGAAACTGCTATACATCTCTGTGCATTGAACGTTGTCATGTATGGAATAGTATGTTGTGATGCGATACCGGATAAATTATACCCTGTGTAGGGGGCGCTGTGTGCCCGAGCGTTTCCATTCGCATAGTCTAGGTAGATGACAAAGTGCATATATATGTAGATTAAAGACAGGTAAGTGTCGTCGCTCGTAAAATCCCCAAACCAGCATTGTTTTTTTTGTATTCCATTATTAGAGGGAACTCTTGTAGATTCAAACATGGCCAAATATTGATGTATTAGTTTGACTTGAAGCCATTTCACAAAGTACAATAACCCAGTACATAGAATTAATTCTCAGAAAATGTGTTTGACTAAAATTTGCTCAAAATTTTTAGGTGAAACACCATCAGGTCTTGCCCGGCATTGAGTTGTACAAAATTCTGCTCTCTCAGTAAATTGTTTTGACTATCCATAAGTGAAAAGGGGAATCGTTTTCTCTTTCAAGTGTTTAATTGATATTGTAACGTAAACAAAAGCCGTTGATATTTCAGCATGCGTGCCAATAGTCAAATTAACGAGGCGGACGGGTGGGTGTCTTTGGTTTTTAAGCAGACACTTTGAAATTGTCAGCATCTTCTACAAATAAAGTGGTCAATAAAACTCTGTATTTTTCAATAAGCAAAGTAGAAAATATTGATGACCTGCCAAGTTATGTCATGTCATAGAGGAAGAAGAAAGTGAAATAGGAAGAAGAGAAAGAAAGAAGGAGAAGGATAAAGGGGTGAAGGAGGGAAGAAGGATGGAGGAGGAGGGGAAATGTGGTAAGGAAAGAGAATAGGGAAGAAGAGAAGGTCAGACTTGTGGGGGGGGGGGGAGCATTTGAGAAAGAACAATGTGAACTGTGTAGGGTGGTTAATGTTAGTAGAGACCAATCCAAAATTGAAAAGAAAAGAAAGTTCTTGTAAAGTGAGGATGGGAATGTGAGTTCGAGGAGGTGGAACAGAGGAGGTAGATTGGTTAACAACAGTTAAGGACTCTGTCATATATCAAAGTATTGCAGAACTTGCATAGATGTAATTAGTCATGCTACAGAAGATCATTGCCACCATTAACTTGCCTTGAAACTAATAATTATCTTCAGTTTATAAAATATAGATTTGTGCCAAACTCCACTTAGATCAGAACAAGATGGCTCCTTCCTTCTATCCCCATCCTCATCCTGCTCCTAATAAGAGCTAACCTTTGTTCCATCTAATGTTTGCTCTATTCATTGCTCGATGGTCCAATTTTAGCTGGCTCGCCATCCAAGGTCTCCTTTTAATAGTGTCCTCAGTCTTGTTTTGTTGTTGTCATGGCCGGTAGCCTGTGAAGAAGATCCTGCTACGATCAACACATCAGGCTCTCTAACTGTATTCCATATTTACGTACACCTGTAGGCTTTTTCCAGAAGATTTTTAAGTTATAAATTTGTTCTCTTTAATTGAAAACTAACTGAGCATTGTAGACAGGAAGAGGCCTCCTACAAAGGATGCACTCAGATACAGAAGGTCCGTGACCCCAAGGGTCAACCAACTAAGGTCATTGACCCCAAGGGTCAACCAACTAAGACCTCATTAAAATGATATTTGACATATTAGACATGTGAAAGTTTCATCTACCCACTCAAAGTGGAAGGGTGGAGGGGGGGGGGGGCAAGACAGTTTCATATTGTTCACATAACTAACATTTCATTTTAATTTGAAAATTCAGCAAGTCTTGTTTACTATGGGATTTGCATAATACCAAGTGTCCGTGCATAATTATCAGAAAATAATGCAAAGAATTACAGAGAATTGCCACTCGTACGTGGAATATTGACAATATCTTTCAATAGTCGTATCTTCAATTTACCCTCTGTTTTTTTCTTTCTTTCTTTTATTTGTGTGTGCAGTCTGCTGCCAACAGCCGAACAAAATGCCACATGACAAAAACTTGAAAGATTTCTTGAAACAGAACGACCTCCAAAAATATCATTCGGACTTTGTGGACAAGCTTGGAGTGACCGCGGTTGACCATTTGGCGTACGTTCAATCCGATGATGTCAAACAGTTGGGCATGTCACAGCCAGAGTGGAGACGTCTGAGAGCCTCCATGAAGAAACATAAAAAGAAGTCAGGAAAAGAGGCAAGTATTTATAAAAACTTGAAAAACAAGGGATTGGTTTTTCGATTTCGTTTTGATTCCGATGGAAGACGAGATGAGAATTTACTCGACTCCTCACTTACATGTCTCATCACAACGGATGCACTCTCGCTCTGCCGTGTTTACAGCACATAGTAAACAAAAATTTAGCAGGTATAGTCTCTCGGTGACCGACTCATTCTGGTACTGCCCTATTTGTTCTACCACCCAAAGTCTCTGGAGGCACATAATGAGAGTATAAGTTTCTAAAAAATGTCCTTACCTTTGGTAATTAATATCATCTACTTAAGCAAAGAAAGAGTATTTGGTTTTTAATTCTCATGGAAGGTAAAGAGAATATACAGTATCTGGTAATGGTTGTTGTGTAAGGTGTGTGTATGGGTGCGTTTGTTTTTCTATCTGACCGAGGACTTGAACAAAAGAATTCCAGGTCCTCGGTTGTGATTTCTAAAGAATCACCACGTCCTCGGAAGAATTCTATTGTATGGCGTGTTGTTAAGGTTAGGGTACGTGGATTTGAACAATGGAAAATACAATGGGGTCCTCGGTTGGAATGTAATACAAACATGCGTGTGTGCGTGTGTGTGTGTGATTGTGACACCTTGGCTTGTACACAACATAACATATATTTGATTGTCAGTATTTTGTCACCCAGATACTTTACATATGAGTCTATCAGTGGCCAGTTTAAAAAAAAGGTTTTAAAAAAGTTTTTAATTTTGCTTTGGACTCCCTGCCCCCCCACCCCATGGGATGTTAATATTAGTGTCCCTCCACTGTTTATCTCCTACCTCTCCTCTTCCCCTGTTGCTTTCTTCTCTCCATCCCTTGTCCACTAATCTCCCTACATCTATCTCTTTGTGTTCACCGTGCTCATTAACCTGTATGTATTCTGTGCATGTTTTTGTCCCTTCTGTTACTGTACTTGTCTTTTAGCCTCTGAAGAAGATCCTGCTAGGATCCAAACGTCAGGCCAACTTACTTTTACACAAAAAAAGAAACATCTTAACATAAATTAGCAGCACGAACTGAGAGTGCCGGTTTAAAAATAGCTGTAAATATTGAAGTTGTTGGATAATTGTGATATTCAAATGAATTAAGCTCATCGTGAAAGTATTTCTAAAAAAGAAAAAGAAAAAAAAAGGGGCAATCAAATAGTGCTTACAATCTTTCATATATACGTATCTAGAGATTGCTAGTAAACAAAACTCTGATTGTATTTTAATGACTTGACAATCTTTGTATTTCCAGAGCAAAGTGCAAAGTGCACTGTGTCTTTCAAATTTGAAGTACTGTGTATATATGTATCGAAACAAAGGGACGTGTATTCCAAAATCCTGTTTACATTATTAGTGTTTTCGAAGGTACTGTACAAAGTTCCAGGAAAGAGTTGCTTTTTGAGTTTGGTTGGAATGTTTCCCCAAACATATGAGTATTGTTTTTAAATTAGATTACAAAAGAACCAAAACAAAGTTATTCTCACAATTTTTTTTCACCCAAAATGGATCTTATTGAGTGAGTATCATAACAGATTAAATTTGATTTAAATTCTCAACATTTGTCGCCAAGTCACTTTTAATCTGGGAGTTTAAACGCACATGTAAATTTAGTATATTTCAAAAATATAAAACTTTTCAACTTTTGATTCACTCTTTGAAATGAAACTTGACTATTTAAGAAACTAATGAGTTATTTTTTGATGGGATTTTTCTATGGACAAGCATTGCAATAATTATTAATTTCAACTAAAAAGAAAAGCCACACATTAATTCTGTTATTTGTTCATTGTGTTATTTATTGTTCATTGGAAAACACCAGTGGCGGAGCGTCCATACAGTCAGGGGGGGCGGATGCCCCCCTGACGGACTCAAATGGACTACTGGTGCCCTTTTCAGATTTTTACCACTTTTTACTTATTCGCGATTATTGACTTTTTTTATTGCGCTCTCATCTACATTTTTTTGGCGATGACACCTATTTATTCTTGGTTTATCTGCAAATTAGCAAGGCCCGGAAAGGGTCATTTCCGGCGATCTAGGGAGTATCTTTACTCAAAAATTTCGGTACGCTCCGCGCCAACTCTTGGTGGCGCTCCGCTTAGATAGTGTCGGAAGCGCCCCTACAGACCATTCTTACCCCCCTTGACCAATACCCCTAGCTCCGCCACTGGAAAACACTGATGTCGTCCCTCTTGTGACTTACCCGATTTATTGTATTATTTCCTGAAAATAAAGAAGAAAAAAAAGTTCACTTAAGTTACTGTCATGTTTTAATCAATCAGCTTTCTGTTTAGAATTCTGACTGTATTCAGTAAAAGCTTCAAATTTAGCACGTTTATAACTTGCCGAAAAAAAAAAAAAAGTATCAGAAATGATCTCCTGAATTGACCTGACCTTATAAATATGGAAGAGGATAAAACAATGTACAATGGCTGTTAAATTCTCAGGATGAACCACCACATTCTTCCACAAGCTCTAGCATAGTTGAGGACAATACTGATGCCGTCCATGTACGATTGAGCAGTTTCAGACGTTATTTGGTATATATTACAACAATGTCGCCCTCTATTTGCTGTGCTTATCTATTAATGAGAAAATAAATGCTGCCCTCTATTATATGGTTTGTCTTTTTGGGGCTACATATGTATATATGTTTGAATGGCTACTTCATGACAGTTGTGAAGAAGTTGAAATGTAGAAATGTATTTCAGTAAACATTTCAACAAGATGGACGGACCAGTGATAACTTCAAATAAAACGGTTATCTTTCAAGTTATTGCTTACTCATCCTCGGCTCTGTACAGTGTGCATGTACAGAGTCTACCCTATGTACCTGAATTCACTAACAATTTCACTCTTTGACAAAGCTCTTTTTTAACTGGAAAAAAAAAAATTTAGGACATGAGGATAAGGACACTTCTGCTTTGACGTTTTTGAAAGTGATAGTCATCAGCAGATTGCGGTCTTGTGGTTATCACTTCAGAAAAAATGGCAGGGATCATGAATTGAGGCACAGAATTAAGTTTGACGTGCTGTAGACCGTTGAAAAACACCACTTCCATCATTCCATTTCTGAATATGACCCAACTGCCACATAATTTTGGTACATTATGAACATGGTACTGAATCCATAATTTGTGTGAGTTGGACTGGGTTCTCCCCCTTGAAAATTCTGAAGGTGGCTACAGGCATGTGTAAAACCTATAGCTGCTCAAACAAAGCCTTCTAAAGGCCCCAAAAAGTGTTTACTTGTTTGATTTTAATTTGTGTTTTTGCAGTTTACAGAATTGATCAAACTGTTTGAAATGGTTCTATTCCATGCACTCATTTCCACAGCATAGCATATTTTCATATACAACTTAGAATAAATCACTTGAAGTAATATAAATGAGTCATTTTCTAATTTTTGATAGTTTACTAGTCCCTCTGGCATTGGTAAATTCTCTTCTGGAAGTTCATGATGGATTGGGCAACTATTTGCAATATCCGGTTACCGTACAGCATCGTCTTGCCTCGTAATAATTAGACTCTTACCACCATCGTAGTACCTAGACAAAGGCAGACAATGGCCTGTCAGTCCTGTCCCACCTAGCATTTTCAGCAAATTGTGGTCGGCAACATCTTCCGTAATGTAGTTCTAAACATTAATTGCCACTTAAACACAGCAGATACTCACTAATACCGAATGGCCACTTGAGTTGTAAATAAGAAAAAACAATGTTTCACAAACATTCCCATTTTGTAACATAGTACACTGGAGTGTACTTTGTACATGTATGGGCAGCATTCACCCATCTAGTGATATTATTTGGGCAGTTTACATACACCTCGATCAGTGCTCATTTCGTTTTAGAAAAAAAAAACTGCTTGTGCCATCCATCGAAAGTTGAAA
This sequence comes from Apostichopus parvimensis, assembly GCA_000934455.1. Lineage (NCBI taxonomy): Eukaryota > Metazoa > Echinodermata > Holothuroidea > Aspidochirotida > Stichopodidae > Apostichopus > Apostichopus parvimensis. Next base: position 3,823 of record JXUT01148207.1, on the reverse strand, counting down.
TTCCTCCAAAGTTTTCCTCCGCAGTGTATCTCATCAGTTATACAAAAAATCCACAAATGGAACACTTTGAAGATGTTTGAGGGATCAAATAACTGTAGGAAGGGGGAGAGAGGGAAGAGAGACACAGAGAGAGGGGAGAGGGGAGAGAAAGGGGGAGGGGGAGATAGGAAGACAATGAAACACGGTGATGTCCTCTGTAAAACACACTCATTTATACCAAGCTTTACAAAGTGTAAATTATTTAAAGCCGTGTTTCTCAACCTTTTCTCTCAGATTCCCCAAGTGGGTAAAAAAGTGTTTGCTCATGCCCCCCTCCCCGAATATTTCTACAAATCGTACCATGTATTTTTTCAATCACTTTCTTTTCACATACTGTAACGGGGAACATCACGATATAACCAATGCTCATGATATCTGTAGTCATTGGATATGGCAAAATTACAGTAGGCTACGGATGTTCAGTTCAGTGATTAATGGGATCCTTGGGCTTGATGCTCTTGAACAAGGTCCTCAATACCCGGACTTAGCTTGGTTAGTTTGAGATGTAAATATCTGTGATCATGTGTCACATCCAGGCTCACACGTTTCTTGGTAAGAATATCTTTAACAGCACTGAATGCGCACTCAACTAAACAGGAAGAAGGCCATTCCCCACAATTCTCAATTTCTTCTCAATTCATCCCCAAGACTTTCTAATTTCCCTTGGGGGGGGGGGGTCCACAAGTCTTCAAGCTCCCAATTACATTTAGTTGAACTTGGATTAACTATTTAGATTCAGTCCTGGTCCTAGTCCTATCCACCCCCCCCCCCCTTCCTCCTCTTCTCCCATCCCTTCACTTTCCCATCATGTTCTAAGGTTGGTGGAATGGCTTTCAAATCCACCTGTTTTGTTTTTCCATCCTTCCATATATTGTATTCACCTGCTGAATAATCAGTCTCTCTCTCTCTCATCTCCCTCTCTCAAGAATACCACTGGTATACTTTTTAAGTCTGTCTGCACACATCCTTTCAGAGATTGGTTCACCCTGAGGTCATGTTCACAGAATAATGGCTCCATTGTTATCCTCTTTCCTTTTGACTGAATCCTCTATTTCTTTATCTGAGAGACTTTTAGGTCATGTTCAGGTGACCCTTACCACTGACTATTTTCCCCATTTGTACCTGCAGGTATGACCAAAACTCTCTCTAGTGCCAGATAATACAAAGATACAAACAAACCTTGCCCTGTTTGGAAATTCTTTAGTTATGATGATTATATGCTGTGGTGAGCATAGATTGGTTGACCTGTGTATGATTCCCTCTCTCACTCACTGTTTGCTATGTGGGTTTTATAAGTATATTGAAGCACTGTGTAAGAAGTACAAGACTGCACACTGTTTATTGCTATTATATTTTGCACAATATGTACATGTGTGGATTTTACTGACTATTATTATTATTGCCAGAGTTATATTGTCACACACCTGGAAGACAGTACATTTTCAAGTCTGAATGTAGTCAATTAATATTGTTATTACACAGCTTCTGTTCTATAGATAGGGGATTTTTGAACTGGTATCCATTATAACACACATGGTCTTTGTGTTGTGTGTGTTTGAAATCACTGGAGTAAGTCTGATCGTCTGTGTGTGTTTTCTTGTACACACTGTCACTGCACTGCTAAGGAAAGAGGTGTGTGTGATCAACTTGTCTTGGATCTTGCAGGATTTACTGTGTTGAGCGGAATACCGTCCGACTGCTGCTTCATTCATCCGAATATCGTGGAAATTTATTCAGGAATTAAATGTTGAAATTATTTTTGTTTATTTATTGTGAGTGTGTGATGAGGAGAGACTTTGGTTTTATTGGATGTTGCCTGGAAGGTACTTTTGAGAGAATAATAGTCTAGGGTAAGATATTTTATCTTTGAATCTTTGTTTTTTTGTAAACTCTACAGTATGGAACGGTACATGCGTGTGCATAATGTTAGGAAATCTCGTATTTACAGTCGTTCCTAGCATGGGGAGCGTAAAAGACAAGTAACAACATATTGAGTCGAGTGACGAATTGTCGATAAGTTATAAACAAGGTAGATACAGGGTAACTTAAATATTACATGAAGAATTTTGGATTGGTCCTGTTACTAAGAATAATTTTTGGGAGTAAATTTTAGGAATTAAGGAGGAGAAGGAACATGGACAGACTGCTGGATCGGATGCGGGTGGGATATTAGCATCAACAGTAGATCTACGAAGCTGAGATTTGAAACTTTCTTCCGGGTGTGGCTACAGTATGAATGATGTATTCTCTTAGCACCTACTACTCTACCTTTAAGGTATTGAGGGGAAACTTGGAAGTACCTCCTCTAAAGGGATGAGTCATATCTGTGGTAGACTGGTGGTGTGAGTGGGTGGATGGAAAGCAGTCTAGATAACTTCCATGTTGAGACTGAAGCCAGTATTTAAAGATCATTACCAGTCAATTCTTATTACTAATCAGTGGTATTTTTTTGTTGGGATACATATAATAGTGATATTTTTATAGTTACTACATTGTGTAACATTTAATGTCCAGAACTGGTGTTTCCCTTATTCTCGATACATTCATGTCAGATTTAAAAAAAAGAGATAGGTGTCTTGTGATTAAGCCAAGGAGCTGCATATTTAAAGCCACCTAACTAAGTCGATCAACCCACGTGCATCTTGTTCATCCTTCTCCGACAGTCAACATCACTAAGCTATAACTCACTGTACACCATACTTGATAGTAGCAGACCGCTGTCGGTCAGGGGTGACAAATATGCCTCGGATCAGATCTTTGACATAATTTAATTTCTCGTGCAATGTTGAGACCAATGTGAGAGTGACAGTCTTTACCAGATTGACCGCAAAATACTGCGGACACATTGTCACATCGTCCACGAGTGCGGACCATCCGTTGAACTCTCTTTACTACAGATGTGTTTTGTTTGAGCCCCTTCTCCTGGTTCCTCTGCTGATGCTAGGGAACAGAGCATGCCGTCATTAGCTCTGTCCTCTGCTGCTAACTGTACATCCTCTCAGCATTCTGTGCCTACCTCAAGTGGCAGACCCAACTACTGTACACTTAACACACAGAGCATATTAACCCATAATATTGACATAATATTCACATGAATCACTAATACCACATATGGATTACTGTACCGCCATGTAAACACCTCACTTGTGTGTCTGACACTAGTTGCCAACATACACATACAACAAGACCTAGCTCTATGTATACACCGACAACTGCCGCTGCACAGACATCTACCACTGACTCGCACAATACCCCCTCATGCCATACTGTAGTAATGTCTCTGGAATCAGTACAGCAATCTACAGGCACACATCCTCCCTTCCATTCCACCCATACCCCCACACCCCCCTCCAACTCAGAACAAAGAAAGACCTCTATGCTGTAGAAAGCATGGATGTCATTCTTATCTCTCAAGCCTTGAAGGTTAAAGTTCATGCCGATAGTTGATGTTTAGCTCAGTTTTGTTGATAAATTGCTTTCGAACAAACGCTATTCTCCTAAGATTGAGGAAGTAAGTTGCGAGTGTTTTAAGCTTTCAGTGTCACATTTCTCAGCCGAAGAACGTGGCATTCGTGTTCGGCCTGATATTTTCATTTACATAGATTTATACATCTATTGTTTCGTCCATGTTGTTGACATGAATAAAGTGAGAGTTATAACAATTGGGATCTACATAAACTTAATATTTGCCTTCATTCCATAGATGGCAGGTCAGTGCCTTTCATTTTGATTTCCCTGCAGCAACTCCGTCTTAAAGGGAGTGAAGACTCGTGCACAAAGAAAC
>JXUT01148197.1:0-22881 GCA_000934455.1 Apostichopus parvimensis | reverse complement strand
GGACATCATATCACATGTGAGTTGATTTTTGTCTCTCTTCAGGGAATATAATCTGCAGTTTGCTGAACCGAGATGTCATGAAAGGTCATCACTAGTGTCCCACAAATATGCTAGACATTCACATACTGGTCACCCATGTTCTAACTCCGCTAAGCACTGATCTGCCAGCTGCAGAACAATTGTTCCCCTTTTGGATGTTTAATTGTCTAATTGAAACCTCATGTGGATCATTTGGAGAGCCGGGAGCCTCCTGCAAAGAACTCCCAAAATCATTTAGTTCTCTTTCAGTTTTTTATTTCAAATTTTAGCATACTTAATTATGGGTCAATACCAATGACCTTTAAGGATCACCTTGTGTATTGCAATATTTGTATTCTCTTTAGTATAAATTGGTATGACCTTGAAATCTCCTTCACAATGTATGATGAATGCAATGCGCCACCCCTGCCATCTTTCTCCATTGAGGTCAAATTTAATATCATTGTTCTCAAAAGTGATATGGCTGAACTTGACCTGTTTTTTTTTTCCTCTTTTAGAAAATGCTTCGCGCTGACGTCCATGTGGATGACTTTAGCAAACCATGTCCCAATTTAAAGGTGATGTATTTTATTTATAGATTGAGATTACATGAATTGCATCTTTTCAGTCCCATTGTCAAAAGACTGATCTTGTAATCTTCAATCATTCAGGCTTGCATTTTAGAGGTTGCTTTTGATCGGTTGAATATATCGATTCTTTGCCATGTTTATGCTGTGTTAGAGTCTAGGAATATGCCTTTTCTGTGACATTTTGTTTCCAGTCCACCGGCTGCAACACATGAGGATGCACCAACTGAATTTCCATCACCAAAACAGAAATATGACATTATATGGGAATGAAAAAGATAAGACAGTTGTACATGCAAATTGTTCATCTCTTATGATGAAATATCTAGTCACAAGTAGGCCCTACATTTTACAAACTCTAAGCCTCATGTATTTTCTTTCAGTCATTCAGTGAATTTAATATTTCCTTTGGATTTATGGTTGGATGAAGACATTGGCCTATAAAGATTTACGGACTGCAGTTAAAAGAACTTGCAAACCTCACTCACAGGCCACATAAAAATTGCACATAGGTCGCACAAATGTCCATCTGTGATTAAAAGCATCCTTTCAAGAACGTCTGAGAGTCAGACTTGCTCTCTACTCTATGTGGAGTAGAGAAATGATTTTGTGTTCTTTTGCTCTTAGTTTTTCAATTTTTGATTGACTTAATTAATTTTCTTTCTACAGGGCAGAGTTATTGAGAGTATAAACGAACTGTTATCAGAATTAGAGGGCAGCGCAGATAGTATAGCAACCCAAGCATTAGAACACATACATTCAAGTGAAGTCATTATGACCATGGGAAAGTCAAGAACTGTTGAAGCCTTCTTATTGGTAAGTAAAACCAGAGATGAACCTGAAGGAAGCTTGCCGGTTGTGCCTTCGACAACGCAAGGCTTTCTCTCTTCAGGCTCTCAGAATGGCAAACTTCATCTTCTATGACTATATGCACTGTGGTGTATAAATTGATGGATAAGTTATTCCCTGACAGGTCAGTGGTAGAGATACATGTGTTGAGTCAAGCGTGTTATAGTTAATGAGTTGTACAATTGAAAACTACTTCTGATATATTCTGAATTTTGTTGTTTTGAATTACTTAATACATTGATAGTGATTCTTCTGTAGTTACCTATTTTCAGTTAGATGCAAAATGTGACATACTTTTATTTTCTTTTCTTCCCCTTTTTTCATTAAGAATGCTGGGAAATCTAGAAAGTTCCAGGTGATTGTAGTAGAATCAGCCCCATCATATCAGGTTTGTTCACATTTTCTTCCCTGCCAAATGAGCACTTATTATGAGTTAATGACAGGTTGGGGTGATAGAGAAGGTTGGGGTGTAGTGGGGGGGGGGGAGGGGGGGTGGTTGAGGTTGGATGAGAAGTAGGATGAGATGGTTAGATCAAGGATCAAGGATTGGCAAAGTTTGGTGCAAGTCCCATTTCAAATATAAAATATAGCCAAGGAATGGTCCAGTGGGGTTAGTTCCAACTTAGAGCCAATTTGTTTAGTTTGTTCCATCCTGATTCTAGTAGTGTCCTTTCCCTGTCAAGTTTGCTGTAACAGTGTTTTTGTTCAAATGTATTTCTGTGCTGCTTCTCACAATTAATTCCTGGTAGATTCCATCAAATGTGGTCTATTTTGGATTAATAATTTGATTTTATCTTCTTCTTTTATAAGGGTCAAGAGTTAGCTGTCAACTTAGCAAAGAAAGGAAACATAGAAACAACTGTGATTACAGATTCGGCAATATTTGCCATCATGGCTAGAGTAAACAAGGTCATTATAGGCACCCATACAGTCATGGCAAATGGAGGGTAAGTTGAAGGGTATATCATTGTAACTTTTGTTGTATTGTATTGTATAGTGTTGTAGTTTATTGTATTGTATATTGTGTTGCATCATATCATATAGTATTTTATTATAATGTATTGCATCATATTGTATTGTTTAGTATTGTATTCCATTGTATTTGTATTATACTGTATTGCATCATATTGCATTGCATTGTGTCGTAAAGTATTTTATTGAGTTGCATAGTATTGTATTACATTGTATTGTATTATAATGCGTTGCATGTAGTGCATCATATCTTATTGTATTGCATTGCATTGCATTGTGTTGTATAGTATTTTATTTTATTGAATTGTATAGTATTGTATTACATTGTATTGTATTATAATGCATTGCATGTATTGCATCATATCATATTGTATTGCATTTTGTTGTATAGTATACAAATAATGAATGGTTATGAGTGCAATAGTGCAAATATTTCATGAGTTGAAAGATGGAATGTTCCATTCAACGAGGCGCAGCCGAGTTGAATGGAACATTCCATCTTTCAACGAATGAAATATTTGCACTATTGCACGAATGGAAACCATTCATTATTTGTTTTATACAACACCTTCAAATTTGGATATAATTGGATGTAAAATGAACTCATGCAACAGATTGTTTTGAACAGACAGGTTTCTCTGCTCTCTTATACCATTGAAAAAAAGTGTTATCAAAAAAGTATAACGCATGGTTCTATTTCATAGCGTGCAATAGAGCGGATATTGCATGCAATCGACGCGCAATTGACCAATCAAATAGCCGGAATATAATTAGGTGTTGTATAATATAGTATTACATTGTATTGTATTATAATGCGTTGCATGTATTGCATAATATCATATTGTATTGCATTGTATTGTGTTGTATAGTATTGTATTGTATATTATTGTATAACATGGTATTGTATCATAATGTGTTGCATTGCATTTCATCATATTGTATTGTCTCATCAAAGCTTTCCATTTTCAGTAGCTGTTCTTTAACATAGTATCAGCTTTTGATTTCTCTTTCATTTCTTTAACAGTTTAAAGGCTGTATGTGGAAGTCATGCGCTGGCTCTAGCGGCTAAGCATTACTCTGTACCGGTAAGTAACCTCTGTAATGCCATAAAAAGCTCATAAATAAGAGTTTTAAGATCTATATAATCTGCAAACATGATTACGTATGTAATCATGTAATCTTATCTTAATCATAATCTTATGTAAACTTATATAAGTTTATATAAGATTATGTAATATAGATGGTTCATCATCAGCAAAGTCTTGAACAAGTATCAAAGCTTCATTTGGGTTTCATTCAGTTTTGTGAATCATGCAAGGAGGTAAACATAGCTTAGGTTTGCTTGTATCAGAAGATATTTTACTTTAAAGGTCAGGTTTAGTTTGTAATTCAAGTCCACATTGGTGGAATTTTATTTAACCAATTGAAATGTTTCTCAGAACAAGTGTAATAAAACTGCATAAATATCTTAGGAGTGGTTCAGTTATGAAAAATAAAATAGTCTAGAAGTATGTCACATTGAAGATACATTTCATATGTTTCATTTATCAAATTCTGAGGTGTGTAGGGGTGAAGGGAAGGAATGTATAGTTCTATATGAATCCACAAAGTTTAAAACATCCTTTGTTGAATACAAAGAATGAAATTTAAATGACCTACAAAATAAAAGTCAAACTTGAGGGTTGTTGGTGGTGGGTAGAAGAATTGAGAATTCACAAGATGTTTATCAGTAAGGATGTGGCTTGGAAACTCCCGTCACTTTCTACAATCCCAGCTTATACCAAACTTAAGTGTAATTTGGTTTTGATGCCATCATTCTGTTAAAGCAATCTGCTATTTCTTGGCATTTCTTCGCAGCTGATTGTGTGTGCGCCATTATTCAAGTTATCGCCTCAGTTTCTCTGTTCCGAGGATCAGGTGAGATCAATTATTCCTCTAGAGCAGAATTACTGTGAATCTATATATTCCTCAAGCAACAGTCATGGCCTCATCATCATAATGGAGGGGAGAGAGGGTGGGGGTGGGGAGGGGAGGGGAGCAAAGTATGGGCCTGGAGTCCAGTACTGTACAGCCAAAGATTGGATAGTTGGTATATCCCCATTTTGTTAAATCTTGAGCTGTGATAATTCGTAATCTTGTGTTGTTATAATATAATATATCTCATAATATTCTAAGTACAGTTTTGTAACCTATAGTCATATATTTTGTTGAACAGAGCGACATCTACAACAAGGTACGTGCCTGTGATTATGTGTTTGATTATGTCGTCATAGAAACGACTGAGGGCACAAGGAAATTTATTGTGAAGTCAACCAGAATGCTTTCTCTACCCCACAGTATCAGATGCTCAGACATTTTTGCCCTTATTTTCAGTATTTGTTCTTATTTCAACCAGTTTTCAAGGAGAAATAAAAGTAATGACCATATTTCATGAGGGAATGAACCAGATGCTTGCTGAAGCACTTGATGTTTGTATATATTTTTATTTTCTGCAGGAGGCATTCAACAAGTTTGAGTCACCACAGAACGTCGTTGATTTCTACGAGAGTGACATCCACGCTAAGGTTCACATCCATAACCCTGTGTTTGATTACGTTCCTCCCGAGCTTGTCACACTCTACATTTCGAACATGTGAGTATAACAAAACATTTCTTTAAAGCTCGGGTATTCAAACCCGAGGTTGCGACCCTTTTAAAGGTCCCCCAAAAATGGTTTGGAGGGTCGCCAAAATCTTCGGAAGAATGAATGAATGTACCAGATATAAGGAGTGAAAAATTGACTGGGCCGCACCTTCCCAACGACCTGTTGTCGATTTCAAACCTTTGATTCCGAGGACTTTCAAGCAGCACTGTAGGTGTGTGTACTTAATCTGTATTCACAAAAACGTAATGTCAATACAGTACAGTTAATTGATAATTAATTGGGATAATTGGCCTACCTGACAGCATCATAAGTGCCGATAAATTCTAAGCAGCTAGCTTGTATTTTGTGATGATGTAAATAATTTTTTTCTTGAGACATCTAACGCGAGCCGTAGGTTGCCCACCCCAGCTATAGACTGTGTACCTGTATTCTTGATACATATTGATGTAAAATTCACCAGTTCTCAAACACTGGGCAGCTATCAGTCTGTACACAGTCAGCCATGACCAGAGTTTACCCAAATAACCCTGACCAGCTGTTGCCTCTTAATGCAAACATTTAAACCTTTATAGTACATACTAGGGAAACTGATCTGTGAGAAGATAATTATTCCAAAGTAACCTGTTGAGTGGCTGATAACCGCTGCTGTATTCCAAAAACAACGATCAAACTGATTTCTTCAAGCAAATTGCATAGTTCACCATGTGAAATCACACTGCAGCAGTCGACTTACATAGGTATATCATCATTTTCTTTTATTTAAAGGCATTGAAGACTCGCCTTAAACCGCGTGCGGCCATCTGAAAAAGTTAACTTTCTGTTGCTTGCAAGTGACGTTTTGTTCCTGTCGCTACAAAATGCAGACAGTAATGAAATGTGATACCTTGTTATCTTTAGCTGGACCTGAGATGTCCATCGCTGTTTTGTTTGTACACTGTGCTGTGGGTATTGACCGCAGCTGTATGTACTGACTGTACACTAGTGTCTAATTACCGACGGTAGCAAGCTGTGTGTGTATTTTCTGGTGGTGTCTAACACTTCTGTTACACCTCATTCGAAACTAGGTCAGATTACCAGCATTATACGTTCATTTTTGCGCGAGTCTTCACACCCTTTAAGTAGTCAAAATATTTTCCATTGTTTGAGAAAACTTTTGGAAAATATTTCTTTGTTCGCTTAGCTTAATTTTTTCATCATTGTATATATATGTTTTAGTGACAGCAAAACTCTTTTCTTTGTTTCCTTATCAGCTTTGCAGCTCACTTATGATCATAAACATGTTTTTTTTTAAGGTTCTATATATTGTCTCTACCTTACATATTTCATTTGCCTTTTTCAGAGGTGGCAATGCCCCATCTTATGTGTACAGGTTGCTACGGGAACTCTACCATCCTGATGACTACGAAATTTGATGTCACGAAACGTCACAAAACGTCACAAAGACCAGGAGTGACATCTGTCACAGGTTATCAGCACAGCTGTCACAGGTTATCAGCACAGTTTTAAATGTGTGCGGTACGATGCAGAGACGCAGCTCCCTAGTGCATGAAAGACGGACATAACCAGTAAAAGACATTTCTGTAACACATTAACATCATTCTATGAGCCTTTTGGATCCACTCGTTAAATATTCCAAAGGCAGTGCAGGAAGTGGGGACGAACATGGATGTTGATAATCGAAAATTTTATATTGATGGAATTTTAGAGGGTCAAGAAGTTGAGGAATTCTCTTAAGAGATGAAACAAAATATGTATGTTTGGAAAACATAAACATATAACAACAGACATGTGAAAGGAAAGTCATTGTCTTGCAAATATATTCTGGTACTGTCCTTGAAGGTTCATTGTTGCTAGTATCCTAAAATAGTTTAGTCAATTTAGTTTAAGAACTAGCAATTGTGGCAGCTTATTCGTTGACACCATGTGTCAAGCCATGTAAATACATCACAGCAACACTCAGCTTGTTATTGCAGGAGCAGTGAGGGGACCCAGAGTACCAAGATGCATAGTGGAATAGGTTTTTTAGCACAAAATAGTTTAGTCAATTAGTTGAAGAACTAGAAATTGTGGCAGCTTATTAGTTTACACGATGTGTCAAGCCATGTAAATACATCACGGCGACACCCAGCTTGTTTGTATACATATTGAAGTCTCAGTGAGGGGTCCCAGGGTATCAAGATGCATAGTGGAATAATTTTTTGAGCATGCTTGCGAAAGCATACTGTTTACCGATGTCTGCTTGTGCTCTGATGTTCTTGCACAACAGTTATTGAGTGCCAAGAAAGTCTGTTACTTTTAAACACATAGATCAACCCAGAGGCTTCTTTGCAGATATTCAATAGGGCTGGTGTGTCATTTTCTGCAATGCTGTATTCTCAAATACTGACAAAATGTTTGGACGAGAAATTTAGGAACTTGGGAGAATCTTAGATGAAATGAATCTAGGTTCTACCTAGCGTGGCCACTGACGTGGCTTCAGAATGGAGGACACATTCAGGTGTCAAGAGCCAGATTGGGTTTCGTGGACAATTATTTCACTCGGCCACTTTCCGTTCTCTCCACATGTTCCCTCTAGTAGACCTGTTTTCTCAATATCGATTATTTCCTCAAGTCTCTTCCATGTTCCCCCAGGCTCTAGAGCAGCAGTCTCCATGACAGCACAATGAATTGGCCGAACTTTCTGGCCTATATGATGGATGTCTGGACACCCTAATTCTACCACAGTTCTGAAATGTCGTTTCACATCGAAAAATGTTGTCTAAGTGTTGCGTTTCTTTTAGCCATTGTTAATTCTGAAAGAAATAAAAAGTTATTTCAGAAGCTGGATTCGAACATCTAAGTCTGTATTATGTTTCACATGAGGACATCTGTGTTCAGGTTAAATTAATGCTGTTGTGTTGGAAAACCAAACCTAACCATTAAGCTTATTCACACCAGTTAATGTGATCACTTCAATTTGTCTTCAGGGCTAATAATTGGACTATTAAAATATGTATAAATGTAATACACTGAAATCACTGTAAAAAATTGTCTTGTTAAAGGGAGTGAAGACTCGCGCACAAAGAAACATCTGATGCGGGTAATCTGACCTAGTTTCGAATGAGGTGTAACAGAAGTGTTAGACACCACCATCAATCCCAGAAAATACACACACAGCTTGCTACCGTCGGTAATTAGACACTAATGCAATACATGCAACTATGGTGAATACCCACAACACAGTGTACATAGAAGCGATGGACATCTCAGGTCTAGATTCATTACTGTCTGCATTTTGTAGCGACAAGACAAACTTCACTTGCAAGCAACAGAAAGTTAACTTTTTCAGAGGGCGGCATGCGGTTTGGGGTGAGTCTTCAATGCCTTTAAGGGTAGTTGGCAAAGGGTGGCTTTGGGTGACATTTCAAATGTGTGCAGTGGCTAGATAGTGTTTTAGCTTTTCTATCATCTTGCCATTTCACTTCAAATGCTTCACGACCTTTTGGCCAAGATCATGTGTAGTGACTAGTATCAGTTCCCTTTCTAAGGGACTTGTGATGCACATGTTGCCGATACTCACAGTCAGTCTCTCGAAGCAGGGGGGCTGGGCCTTAAAGTGGATCAGTAGTTTGGTGTTTGTGCCCAGGTTCTTTCTTGGGTGATATTTCTTCAAAAGTATCTACTAACAGAGAAGACAAGTCCAAATTAAAGCATGCTTTTAGCTCCGATAGGATATTTGCTGCATTAACATTCTGATCTAGCCCTACAATATTTACACATCCCAAGGGTATAAAAATACCCTGGATTCAAATTGAAGAGAACTATGTGGTTATGATCATTTGCTTTGCCTTTAATGAGTGAATCAATAAAACAGATTTCATACAATCCAATGAAGTTTCCTTTGTTCAGGACTGCACTTGTTAATATCAGATAAGAGGTATGTTCAATGCAAAATACAGTTGCTGCTGCCATATGACAGTACTGCAGTCCCAAACGTTATTCTGTTGTATAGACCTCTACTGATCAAAATTGTCACAACCTATCCAGCTTGGAACCAACCCATTTACTGCCAATAGTATTAGAAAAGCATAGGGGGGGGGGGGGGGCAATGTCAAACAGCTGTCTGTCAGAAAGATCTTATCAAGCATCATACAACTGGGTCCATAACTGAGATAAAAATGATTTAAGAGTCGAGTAGGCCTAAATATGGGGTGCAGTGCCTGATTTACAGCGGGGCCCAGACCCCCCACATTTAGGGACCGCCCACATTTGGGTGTCCAAAAATATGGAGGCATAAGATGCCTTTCCGTCTGTCGATGTTCATCATGTAAAATACAGACCTTTGTTCGAAACTCCACACTGAACAAAAGTTGTCTTTCCATAAATACATATGGCATACAGAGATGCATAGTCTTTATTCTACGGCATTTGCGTAACTTGTCACACATGAGACACCACAAACCCCATGAATTCAGTGTTTACAAATGTAAATTAATGTTTAGAAGTAACTTGCAAGGCCTGGGAAAGGCCAAACTTTTTCGTGCACGCTACACGCCAACCTATGGTAGCACTCTGCTTAGATAGTGGGCCTAATTGTGAAAGGGTCCCCAAACTATTATGGCCCTGGCCCCCCACAAGCTAAATCCTGCCCTGATTGGATGCAACCAGTGTCCTTATGATTACAATTTTTTTGTGTAAATAACTGGTCAGTAGTTGGAGATGATGTTAACTTGAACCAGATTTTTTAAATTTTGCAAATAGTTTACTGTTATTGACTTGAAAAAAGGACAAAGAAAAAAAGAAAGAACTTTACTGCACTGTTTCTGTTTTGTAATTTTCGTCAGACAAATTGATATACATAGACTCGAAGGCTATTATTATCTATGAAGGCTCAGTTATTTCTCATTTATCCAGAAATTTTGTATTAAAAAGTGAGTTTTGTATTATTATTAAACATGCAAACATCTAGAGAAAACTTGTCAATCATGATGCAAGTATTTTTAAGTATTAGGCTTTTAATACCTTTCACCGAGAGAATGTTATCTTTTATTGCAAAATCACAAATACTTGCAGATCACAAAATAAACACCACCAGATATGTGAATATTACCACCAAATGTTTAAGGTTCTTTGTATTTTGAGGTCACTCTTCCAATGATGACAGAGTTGAAAAAGCAACCTCACTACAAGCAAACTGCTGGTATGTGATCTTCTTTGAACCTGGGCTACTACCAAGTAAACCACAAAATGTCATATGCAGTAAACCAGAAAAGCACACCTTCATTTTCACCAGAATGTGTATATATTAGCATCTCCCCCTGCACAACTATACATAGGAGCCTTCATCCTAACATGCAGAATTAGTTTATGTTACAGAAGTCGTTGCATTCTTGAATCGAGCTCAACTTTCTCCACAGCAACAAAATGAAATTCAAAAGTATTGTCAGATACAGAGGTTATATCAGTACCAATTAAAAGATTTATTTAACAGTCAACTATTACCATGGTAATGCAAGTCATTTTCACATTATCAGACATTGGTTCAGACATTGTCTTTTGACATATTTTTTAACCTCGGGGGGAGGAGAAACTGGCATTGTTTTTATAAAAGTAAAGTGTAACCTCTTTCTTAAACAACAGCTTCATTCGCACTCAATCGCAATCTTTTCCTTCACTTGCTACTTGTACAGTTAACACAGTTGACTCTAGCTAGACATACATCAAATGCCATGCAAGCGGTTTGGAAAAATCTGTATTCTTACTCTAAAGGCAATAGTACAAGGTTACAAGATGATAACCATCGATTTGCAGATGTTGGAATAACAAATGTCATCGCCTTTCCAAGTTTGTTGATCTCACTATGCCCTTCAAATATTCAACAAACCAAGTGGCTGACGAAAAAAGACCTTTACAAAAATTGCAGCTTAGGCTCATACACAATGTTGCAGCTGATACCCTTGATTTTCTTACTCTTGTAGGGAGTGGCCTTGCATTCAGTATAAAATCTTTAGGATTTAATTTGGGCCCAAGTCTTTGAACAATACAATGCATTTACATTTAATGATTACTAAATTTTTGTTTTCCTTATTTGTTCAGATTGCCAAACTTTGATAAAATTTAACAGTGACGACTTATCGAGGGATCACAGGGAATAGTTTATATTTTAATTTTTTTCAAGTATGGAAAAAAATGCTATGCAAAAATAACCTGGATGCTACACAAATGCAAAGGTGCATAGCAAATCTCTTTGTACACAAAACAAAAGATACTTTAGGATTTTGTTTCACAAAATTCACAAACCTCAAGTTGTTTTAATCCAATATTTTTCATCAAGAAAAAAAAAGGTTCCCTGGATCAGCCATCACTAGAAATTTGAAAACAAGGGACTGGAATTTTAAACAAACAAAAGCAAATTACAAACTCCCATGTGTTGTACACACAATGCAATGGTTCAATGAACTTATTGTCACTCCCAGGATGACATAATAAAAATATAAATGTTGGTAATAACAGAATATTTCTCATGTTTACAACGAAAAGGTATGGTATGATTGAAGTATCATATACAGTATAATGCAGAAAAACCCCATTTCAAACTGATGTAACTGAATTGATAGATCCATGGGTTCATTTTTTTTGAATCGACAATCTTCGAGCTAAGTTAGCTTACAGAGGGGATTTGGGAATTTGGTGGTTTTGAAGGTGTGGTTTTTGTACCCATTTATGAACAGTCACTCAAATGTTATAGCTGATTTGTCAAAACCCATGATATTTCCTGGATCAAGTTCACTTAAATCAAAGCCACCGAGGATATTTGTCAGGGCAGCATCAGGACTGTCTAAAGAGATGGTACCAGATATGATCTATGGTTCAGAGCCAAACAAGTCAGGCCCTTTACTCTTCTGAGGCATCTTGTATAAACTCTGCAAACCAAAACTCAACAAGAATTGGTGATTTTACTTCTCCCTTTGGAGAACCTTTCCGATAACCCTTCTAAGCCAAGTATCTTAGCAAACATTGACGGTACAATATTATTAGTCCATACCATTCTAATTAGATCTGAAAGTCTATGACTGCTTGGCAGTTATAACTACAGATGCATCAGAAACAGAAGATGAAAAAAACTTGTCATTCACCCAAAACATTCATGTGATGCAGAAAACAAATAAGCTCAAAGGAATTGATCATGTGTAATAACAAGTACAAGCAAAAACAGCCAACCAGAAGAAAGTAATAAATTATAACACTTCCTCTCCTTCGAATCCTTAGTTACTTTTCCCTTAAAAGTTTGGCAGCCTACTTGTTAGTCAGAGGGAGACTGGTACTTCTTTAAAATAAAGAGTCAAGTCTCAACCACAGTCCCCTAACATAGAGACCCACTGTATGATCATGACCATGTCACGTCAAATGTATATTATGAATGCTTTGCAAAAGGAGTACAAACTACATGTGCAAGGAGGCTGATTCCCTAGCAAGAGAGAGACTGGTTTCTCTAGTCGAAGGGAGACTGATTCCACTAGTCAGAGGGAGACTGGTTTCTTTATTCGGACGGAGACTGGTTCCCCCAGTCAGAGGGAGACTGGTTTCCCTGGCCAGAGGGAGACTTGTCTCTCTAGACAGTTTTCAAAATAATATGCAATTCCAGGAATTTAACGTCTGAAAACTTCACAAAGAAGTCAGGAGTTTGACCAAGAACTTTCTTTCTACACGCTCTGTATCATATAACATATCTGACAAGACACACCAGAATCCTCTCAACATTGGGTTAAATTGTTCAATCAACCTTTATCATTTACTGAATATTTTGTATGATAAAAACCAATTGCCAGTTCCACTTTCATCTCTTTTAGAAGAGGGCTAATTCAATGTGACAACCGAACTAACAAATCTCCCCCCCCCCCTTCCCCCTGTCCATTTTCTACCTACATTATAGAGTTAACTGATTTGCAAGTCAAAATCTGTGATTCCGAACAAGAAATCAAACAGAGAAACTTTGTTCCAATCCACCCATGTCACAGATATTCCTAGGATTCAAATGTCACATCCTTTCATATAATTTGATATAAATTATTCAATGGAGATACAGGTCGAACTAGAGGCTGTTTCTAAACATTAGTTTGATCAGGAATCAATGGACATCAAAGCAATTGTCACCTTACACTAACAGCCTGTTTACCTGGGAAACCACCTTTTCAAATCCTACAAAGTGAAAATAAATGCATAGAATCAGCAAGATTACTTGGGGTTGATTAATTTATAATCAGCTCCCATCAAATAAAACAAGCCCATTTCTTTTAGCAGTACGTTACTGGGAACAGCCTACATACACCGGTTGTTCCTCATGTGAATGATTATACACATAGAACATGGCAAACCTTTTGTTGTTTTTAAACTTGTTATGTAAACAGGTTTATTGACCCATTGAAACATATGTTTCTGGAGGTCAAGTTACATTAGCCATCCAACTCTTTCGGATGCTGTCAATGGCCGACCTAGAATCTTTTGTCAAGGCTCGTCGAAAAACAGACAGGAACTGTCGTTCACGCTCTACCGATTTGCGGCCTCCAGTTTCTTGTTTACCAATATCAAGAGGAGGAACAGAGAATAATACAGAAAATAAAAGACCTTCTTCCTCCATCTCACATTACATACAGAACAGAGCAACGGCATCATAGCTATATCACCATAGCAACAGAATTGTCTGCACTAAATACACCCGAACTCAATACAAGATACACACAAATCAGAATTGGATTTCATGAAAACAAAATTGCCAAGCTACATGGGTTGCAGTTTGAAAATGTACAAAACCTTTTTGTTATTTCTCAGTCTGATCAAACTTTTCTCTCTCCATGCGCCCATGGTACGTACGACAGACCATCAAAAGCAAAAAAAAATCCATCCTGGATGAAAGGAAAAAAACACAACTCTTCAGATGAACTTCCCATCTCCAAACACTTGCAGATGAATGAAAAAAGCCATCAATTTTTCTGGACATCATGTCCTATACCTTTCTATAGAACAATCTGCTGAAGTCATGGATTTGCCACTTCATTTTTTTTCTCGGATTTGACTGATTGAAAAATCCATCATCCTTAAAAATTGCAAATAGGTCGGTGTCCACGGGTATAAACTTGTGACAGTACTTTTTTATTTACTTCTAAAAAAATTCTTCTTTCGTGAAGCGCTGAATTCATGATGATGATGATGATGATAATGATGCTAAGACGTGCAACGGAAGTACTACTAATTCCCCAGAGACGGAAATTCTTTGTCATCGCCTAGAGACAGGTGGGCTTCATCTGCTCTGGAACGCCCGCCACCACCTCCTCGGCCTCCTCCTCCTCCTCCTCCACCTCCTCCTCCTCCACCACCACTACCACGACCTCTGCCTCTCCCACCTGGACCTCCACGGCCGCCCATGCCACGCCGGCCTCCTCTACCACCGCGTGTTGGCTGGTCGTAAAAGTTAAACTTGATGTCTAACTGGTCCTTGGATTTCGGTTTCTCACGAAGACCGTGCTCCTGTTGTAAAAGAAAATAAGCATAGCAGTTAATATCATAACCAGTGCCTAAGATGTTATTCAAATCACGATTGACACACAATGCTTGTACTCAATTTGCAGATCTATATTTTTTAAGGTCTTAAAGTGGGCATTAACTCCTCTATTGTTTTTGTTATAATGCTGAATCAATAGGTTCAAATCTTGACACTGAAGTCATTTTCAGTTGTCAGATTTGTCTAATACTCCCATCTCACAGACTAACATACAGCCCACAATGCTTTCACATAGTACGGAACTAGCAAATGTACGTCCTGTGGCAGCTGGGGTGAGGAAAGTACATAGAGGGAGAATCGTGAACCAGGCAGGAGGGTTCAAGGGTGGTAAATAACGTTAGCATCCAAACGCACCAAAATCCTTCCCTCATTTAATAATGATATTTAATATTTGCTTTTTTATATAGCGCTTTATACCAGCGATAGGTCTCAAAGCGCTTTACAGACGTTATATTACCCCTGGTCAATGATAACCTGTCCCAGAGACAATCCCTCCAGTCGGCAGCAGCTATATACTGCGCCCAATGACAAGTTACCACACAGGTACCCATTTAACCCCTGGGTGGAGAGAGGCAAGTGAGATAAAGCATCTTGCCCAAGGACACAACGTAATGAACTAGGCAGGAATCGAACCAGCAATCTTTGGATCACGAGTCCGACGCCTTAGCCAATTGGCCACCACGCTCTCATTTACTCCACATTTCTAGTGTCTTCATCCTCCTCCTTACTTCCTACTTACATCCTCTCTGTCTTCATCATCCATCTGTGCAGCTGTCTTCTTCAGAACGTAGGTCTTCTTCCATTGGGCGTTGTCCTCTCCTTCGCCTGGTCGCCTCAAGTTGAAGTCCTGTTTGCGTCTGGAGGTGGCCTGAAGGGCCTTGTATTCATCCAGGGTCATCTCTTGTACCTCTGGCTCCTTCTCGCCTTCCTCTTCGACTTTCTCTTCCTCTTTCGTTGCAGTCTCCTCTCCTCCTTCCTCCTTCTTGTCCCTGCGGTCACAAAATCAAATCAAGGTTACAAAATTACCTAACATTTTAAAATGAATAATATCATTCCCCCTCAGCTGGCCTCAAAGGGGTACGATCTGTGAAGACAAAATATGACATTTTCATCTCTATCCACGAACAAGTTTGATTTCACCGTCTTTTCAGACTATGTTCTGTGAGACCCTCTTTGACTGTTAAAATATGTTTGCCATGTTGTGTTGGTGGCCAGATATCAAAGCAAAAATACACGACAACCTCAATAATCACCAACTAATGAAGGAAAAATGTGACTACTTGCGACAAGTGAATATCCATTCATCTCTGTGAATTGAGAGGTACTTTGTGTCCTCATAGGTGACCTTGGCTCTCCATACCAGAATGCTCACAATTATCCATTTTCAGCAATTACTTTACATGACCCGAGGCATCTCCCAGTCATCCGGTACATTAATCAGAGAGACAAAATTTGTACTCACGGAACAGCCTTCACTTCCTTGGCTTCTCCTGCATCCCACTCCTCTGTAGTAAATGTTTCAACGGCGTTGGTGCTATCTGCTTCCCTACAGTGTAAAAAGTTTCAGATAAATGTTACCGTTCTGAGACGTATTATTCATGACATGACAAGTGCACAGAAGAAACAACGTTCTTTCATTATGGTGTTTTAAGTTAATAACATTTGAGCCACGACTAATGAACACTGAACCTATCACATTCAGTGCAGCCTATCCAAGCACCACATATCTGCTGGTCTTGTACACTGGAAGACATTAGAGTTATGCAGGCTGGGAATGTGGAACCCAAGTCAAGGCCAAGTATCTAGTGTACAGCTAGTCAAAGCCTGCATCCAGAGCAAATGCAATGATTGTCGAACATGTAATCAAAACTATGCAGGTCAAAGCCCAAAGGCCAGAGTTTTGCGGACCAGTCTATAACAGTGTATTTTCAGAGTACTGCCTGCCAAAGGTTGAATGACTAGTTAAATGCTGCACCAGATTGATCAGAACGATGCTGCAGATACATGAGAATGACAGTATGAGTATAAGAAGATGTGTATGAATACAAGACTAAGCGTGAGTAAGTTAGGTTTCCATGACGACAAGCTCTACGGCCAACTATACTAGCACACCCATAGATACAGCTTCCCTACAAGACTAAGCCACAGCGATACTGACACAATTTTTTTATTTTTTGATGAAAAGCAACCATTGTGGTTCTGGTGACCAGTTGAGCTCATTGCATGTCTAGTAATTACTGGTTGAGTACTCTAGACCAGAGGTGGTCTGTTGAGCAGTCTAGACCAGATAATCACATAACTGGTCATGGTCAACTAGTGGTGGTCAAGGCCAGACAACCTCATACCGGCCAAAACAAACCCATATGTAGCGACATTGGTCAAAACTAGATGGGACTAACATCCTCTTTCTCCTCCAAAACTGCTGACTAGAGTACTACTGATCAATCGATGAATGAGTGACCAGATTTCAGCCTCGAATAAAGACTGAATTGGTAGACTCAGTACTGACAATCATGCATATTGAATAAGTGAGTTTTTCACACAAGGAGAGACTTATTAGAATGCTTTGCAGAGCTGATAACATCCATCAATGGAACACTTTGAGGTCTGACAAAGAGTGAACGACTCATTCTTGAAAGTGACACTCTCTTATAACCTCTCACTTCAGCCTATTAGCTGGCAGTCTTCTCTCCATAACTTACTTTACATCATCCTTGAAGCTGCCCCAGTTGTGAGTTCCTCCGCCCTCTCGCTTGTCTTGGGGCTTGAATGAGCTGCTGAAGAGAAAAAACCAAATGATGACGCTTGTCAAAAGTACTTGCTCATGTTAGGTTAGTGGCAGCAGCAGCTTCGAATTCTTCGCCGTCCGGCTCTGTTAACGTCTTCTAATGGGCAAGCTTTTAACTCTCTGTATAAGCAGACATGTTGATGCATCTGCAAACGCAGTCAAGTCCACAATGAGCGCTTTTACATGATTTTGCAAAAAAATTACCTTCTCTGTACACCACGAACATTATTAAGTAACATTGACAGCTACACAAACCTTCCAAATGTATCACATTCCAAGGATAAGTAGACAAGGAGACCCACTGCAATGTTTTGTGTAACTCCAGTCAAACTGTCTAATTTTCAGGTATTGAATGTAGACAAATCATTTCTCCCGAACAAACAATACGTTTACTACCATCAGGGTTAGGTATTGACAAATTGAAATGTTTGCATTCACTGACCCCAAAGATTTCCGAGACCACAAATCACAATTTCAAACTGGTGGAAAGTCATTTTGTAACAAAGTGGAATAATTTTGTGCAGAAAGTTTGCAAAGCATTTTCGAAGGCTATGAACTTTATCTCTCATAAACTACTATGGTTCTGTATACAATTTAATCTACTATGGATCTTTGCACTTGTATAGCAATCTGCTCATTTTGCATAGCATTCTGTGATGCAATAATGGATACATTTTTTCACTGAACATGCCCTCACCTTTTGTCATTCCCACTGTGCCTGTCAAATTCTCGCTTCCCTCTGAAGTCTCGTCCTCCACCACGTCCCCTGCCACCACCACGTCCTCTCCCGCCTCTTCCTCTCTGGGGTCTGTCTCCAGTGTCACCATCTCGTGGTCTTTCACCGTACCGGTCGCCGAATGTCCTCGGGGCTCGGTCTCCATCCCTGTCCCTCGGTGGCCTGCTGCTACGTGGCGGCCTGTCATTCCTGTCATTTTGGAGCTCAGATGGAGCTTGGTTTTCCTGATTTTCTACACTCTCAGTGTACTCTTGTCTTCTGTTACCATCTCTGGGTTTCCTTGGAGGCCGGTTGTCCGCATTATTTCCTCTGCCTCTTCCCCCTCTTCTGGAATCTGTTTTGGAATCCTTGACATCTGAATAAAGCAAGATGCAAACAAAACACTCATAAGTAATGACCAATGAAGTGGTGGCTGTACATAATATATTTTGTCCTAGGGCCTATAGGCTATATAAACTTGTACACGATGGAGATGATAATTGACCTAGTATCACTTTTCAAGCATTTCATATGACTAAATCTACATTAGCTATAACCATCTGTCCAAGAAATGGTTTACTAAGGATGTGTGTTTCCTAGTACACTGCCTTTTTATGGGGGGGGGGGGAAGAAATGGCTGGAGAGAATGTTACATCCTACTACCGGTTTCTGGACTGGTCTAGGCTATGCCTTACTTAGTCAAAATTTCTATGATATATGCCTAGGCTAAACCTAGTAGTAGGCCTACTAGTAACCTAGTTAGTAACTCATGGTAGCCTACTATTAGAAATAGTGTTGCCTCCCTGCTGTCGTCACATGTAGCTTTCAGTAGGGTGCTAGCCCTTGATTTTAGTTAGGCTAGGTCGCTTCCTGCACAACGACGAATGGTCAAAGACTAGGCCAAGATAACTTTAGGTATATTAACAGTAAGTTACGTCTGGTACTCCAACTAAGTTGTAACTTGTATTGTATTTGTAACGCAACTTTCACCACGGTAGGCCTAGCCTAACAAATGCAAGGTAGCCATAGACGAGGGCCGTTGACAATTGCTTGATATGTTTGCTTGTTTAACAATGGGAAGCGAGGGTGGGAGAAAATGTAGCTCTTTCATATTTAACAGCCTAGTAGCAACATGGTAACTTGGTATCACAACATTTAGGCCCTAACATTAGACCTAACTTAGGCTTGGAATGTTGTTCTCGGCCCACGTGCGCGATGTTTGTTCAAACCATTGATTTATAAGAAAACATAGCCCAGTATCCAAAATGAGAGGAACAAAACCTGATCCAATAAATCCCTTCACATGCATGTGTGCCTAGACGAACCTTCCTTTCTGGATTTTGAGTCAGGCTCTTGTTTTTTGGGTTGAGAGTCCTGTTTCTTGGCCTTCACCTGGGTTGCAGGTTTCACCTTCTCCTTTTGGGTTTCATTTATAAAATCCTCTGGATCTCCAATATCATCGCAACCAATAAGGAAACGATTAGAAACTACAATTCCGTATTGATGCTCCATCTTAATAGTTCCTTCGAAATATGAAGGATGACTGAAGATATTCGCTGCTATAATGTCGAGAACATGATTGTGTGATACATTACCAAAATGGCGTTATAATGATATACATACGAGGTACAACACAGTACAGCGATATGCTATGCTCACCCAATGTGCACAATTAAGTTACGTTATATGCAGAACTGTGATGTTTACATATTGGCCACCATATGTGCTGCACGCAGTACGGAACGCATAGAAGACATAACAGGCTTGGTCACTGGCCTACTCATAAATGGAGCCTTCCAAAAGGGGATAGAAAATATTAAAGTCAATATTATTTGTTTTTTTTCGTTCATGATATTGCATGTTAACGTTAAATACAATTTTTCGAAATATTAATAAGTATTTTAGAAATAATGTATCATTTACGAATATCTTATATGGTTAATCAGTTCAAGAATATTAAATTATTCCTGCTTGTAATGGTACGGTTGGCGGGGTTACGATTTTGTACATGCAAATATAGTTTTAAATCTCTTCAGATATTAACGATTTTTTTGGCAGTTTTAGTAGAAATGTTTTTGCAAAAACTTATCTTCCTAATATGTAGCTTTAATATTAAATAAGTTATACATCCACTGTTACATTTTGCAATGAGTATTGTTGCTATAGTGTTCTTGCGAACGTCCCGGTACATCACTTGGAAGAGTTCCATATATGGCCAGGGGTTTCTAGCATCGTATGCTTTATCACGCAGTGCAGTGAAGAATCACAAGTGATAGCTCTATATTTATGTTAAAACATTTTCCAATATCTTTCAGCCTAAGCAAGTTCTTAATCGTTTTTATTAACCGTTACACAGAATCTTTCACTTTATACGAAAATGCTGTTTGGAAACCCAATTTACTACTTCATCTTGCCGTTCCATTCGCGCGTGATGAATAATTAATCACAAGGGTTAAACTTTCCCGACATGCATTATTTTTAAAGGGGCGCGGGAAATGCATCCGTTCAAGGTTCCCGCGAAATACGAACAAAACCTGTGTTCCTCCGTGTCAGTAACATCTACGCTCAAAGGCTCTACCAAAATGTCTTCAATTCTAAAGAATTCACCACATAAAGTTATTCCAAATTCCATTATACAGTCTCCAAAGAGGCCACCAAAGTTAAACTTTTCGACGCAAAGTCCAACAAGTCCTGGGTTCCGTGATTTTTATCCATGGAAATGGTGCGAGAAGACCGAGGCGGGTGTTGAGTTGAGTCCAACCAACACCATCGGCTCAAGTGGTAGCAGTGTATGCGGCTCACCTCCGACGAGTTTCAATGTCGATGTAGGAAGTCCTCGTAGCAGGGGCCGTCCAAGAGCCGAAATATTGCCAGATTTACAGAAGATAGGTTCAGCGTCTCCAAATGACATAAGGTGTAAAATATGTCAGAGGGTTTTTCCGCGTGAGAAGTCTTTGCAAGCACACATGAGAACACACACCGGTAAGTTCGCAATGTATGTTACTTGTTAGCCGGCCTACAGTTACGCCTAGAACTTAAAAGAAGTAACTTCATTTGGATGATAGGCTTATACCGATTGACATAATTGTACTAACTACTATAGTATTTACAGAATCAAAAGGCTTGACCAGTTCAGTGTACTGACTTGCATTAGATTACATTTTGTATCTATATTTACATACGTAGCCTATGCTATAACTAGTATTACCTACATTTTTCACAACATTTGGGCAATCATATACCTCCAAAAACGATTGGTCATGCATAGCCCCAGCCCTTACTCCCTAGTTCACGTTAACTTACTTTAGGAACGTGGAGAAATACCACTTTGTTTTGGGGAAATAATTGTGTAAAATGCCAATGCGTTTGTGTTCAGCCCACTAACTCTAGACTAGTCAAGGTGGACATTTGTATTTGTGGAACTTAGTCACAAAAGGTCTCCAGGGTGGGGTGAGGGGGGGAGGAGTCTCCATCAAATATGACAGGCCCCTCGATAAAATATCAGAAGTATCTTTTGTTTATAAAAAATATTTCATTTGGCTCCCTGAAAAAAACAAGTCAGCAATAGCTGCACCACTAAACCTGTAGTACTACTACAGTAGGGTTTATATAAATATAGGGAATATTATTGCAGCACACAGATGTCACCTGTAAACTGTTTAACTCCATTTGTTTTTAAATTTACATGAGTTAAGGTTAATTTTGTTTCTTAAATTGTTGATGGAAAACAAACAAACCCAGATGCTTCATGGAACAGTTTCTCCAGTGAAATTCAACGTTTTACCATCTAGAGTGGGCGTAGGCTGCATAGGCTATATATGATAATGAAGTGAATTATTGATCGTGTACTATTACATAGCAAAATGCTTTGAAACTGCCCAAATTGCTATATGATCTCAAAGGTAGCAGTTTTCTTACCACTTTATTTATAAAGACAAGAAATCACAGCTTTCAAAACTGCTACACAAAAATTTCACTTTATTATTCCTGGTAAATGCTTGCAATTTTCATTACAGACACCAGAATGAAATTAGGTTTCAAACACTCATCGTGCCCCTCTTTTTTGTTGTTTAATTTTTCAGGTGAAAGACCATATGTCTGCGATTATCCACGTTGTAGTCGGGCTTTTGTTCAGAGTGGACAGTTGAAGACACATCAGAGACTTCACACTGGAGAAAAGCCTTTTATATGTGCTGTTGAAGGTAAATTTGATTTTTTTTTAAATTCATTTATTTATTTATTTATTTATTTTTTTACGACTTTACAAAAACACTAGCTAGCAATCTTTTTTATCTCATCCATAAACCTCAGATCCTGGGTTACACTGTCTCCCAGTGAATAATATAGAAAAAAACATTCTTACCAATTAAATATGCTGAATTCCTCTAGCTCCCATCCACCTTTCTCCCACCCCAACCCTTCTTGAATCCATTTATCAATATTCTTCTTGTAGACATGATACTGTGTAAATATAAAGACTTTGCAGTGCATCACATGTGATTATAAATGCAAAAAATGTTTTGTTTTGTGATTGCTTTACAAAGGTAAATACTGTTGCAGTCTTTCTGGTACAAGCCAATAAAATAGGAAAGCCCTAGATGTAGACGAATGGCACATGAGTCGTTTTTGAGTATCTGTGGCTAGAGCACGAAGATCTGTCACTCCACAAGCCTTTGCAGTAAAGTTTCGTTTTGTTGCAGAACCATAATAATATATCTTTTTGGGTGTATGTTTCTTCCGACCAGAATGCCCGAGCCGTTTTGCACATGC
>JXUT01148196.1:0-16920 GCA_000934455.1 Apostichopus parvimensis | reverse complement strand
AGTTGGTTGTCCTTTTTTAAAGTGTCAATGGTTTTGAGTATGCTTGACGGCGATTTTGCGATATTTAAGTAGCAAATAATCCCCTGGTTACACTTTCTATTATGTTGTTAGCGATATTCAAGTCTTGTATTAGTGGAAATAATACAAAGAAAATAATTTCCCCAAAGAGACAATGCATAATATTTTCAGATCCTCTCTATTAGTTCTCTTTTCAACATTCTCAATGTTTGTAATTCTCATGAAAAATGACTTCAATGAAATGAAAATAATGAAAAAGAAAAAAAAAAGGAAAGAAAAATGTATTAAACAATATCTTACAATGTGAACATTTCATAATCTAAATATACCATCATTCATGTCTAACCTTGTTTCTTCTTCTTCTTCTTGCTCAGCCAAATTCCCCCTCCCTCCCTCTCTCCCCTCCCATCCACCATTACCCCAATATTACTCCATCATATTGCATACCAAGACTGGCATTTGTTTATTTCTCACATTACTAGTTTACACCTTGACTAGTTTTACAATTTATTAGAAAAAATGTAACCTTTGCCATGCAAAATTAAATCTACAATATTGCATATCCTTCTATAAAGGGACAACTATGTTTAGTTTTCTTGAAGTAATCCCTTATCAATGAAAGATATAGGTACAGCAGTGGTCAGGCTTTCTAAAGTAAAAATGTATAGTAAAGAGTAAATTGATAAGTGTTTTGAAAAAAGAGTGAAGAAGTTGTTGGTAATCTAGTAGATTTTTAAAATGCAGAAGAAGGTCCTCTTATTCAAGCTTATAAACCATGGTACAATGGAAAAACATTTTTCAGAAGCTGCAAACGGAAATAAAAGTATGTCATGTTCCATTTGTGTGTGGCGGCATGAATATGAGCTCCATCCTACCCAACATAGACACACACACACAGACCCTATTTTTTTTATTAAGACAACTAACCGCTGAATGTGATGAAAAGGCCCACAAATAAAATATGCCTTTCAAGTCCTGCACAGTAAGGGGTTTTATCGCAGTAGTTAACATAATATATGCTAATGTTGCTCTTTTCTCAAATGATGAAGATGGGTTAACCAACACTACTTTTGATCCTCCCTAGGCGAGCTGCTGTTTGCAGCATTCAGTTGGCATTGGATTCTAGTGTTTTCTGTTTCTTCTAGAAATGGAAGCACATAGTGCACAAAAAAAAAAAAACTTAGGCAAAGGATCATATTTCCAGTAGCACTTACTTCCTCAAGAAACTACATATGAAACTTCCTGTACAAAAGAAAAAAACATTATTACCATTTTTATTTAGACTTTTAGATCCACTTAATCCTTCAACGAAATGCTAATAGTGTCCTTGGATTAACTCCAACTCAGATGATGCTTTCTATGTGCAAACAATCAAGGTTTGTCTTTATAACTTGTTTCATTACCTATTTATCCTAGAGTTATGACACTGCCCACCAACACACAAATTGAAAGAAATTATGCAAATGTTGTGTTCTGAAGCAAATTCTGTGATGCACTGCAAATTGCAAAAGACTTGGCAGGCATTGGATTATAACCTATGGTACACTCTTGTTGATTTGAGCACATAACATCTGTCTTTTCCATTCATACATAAGTCTTCGGACACAATTAAACAGAAACCTTAAGACTGCTATACAAACATAAACAAGTAAGTAGTCTACTGTGTTATTAAACACATTTGGAATATCATTGCTATTTATTGCTGAATGTTAATTATTATAATAAGACATTAGGTTGTCGTTTATGAGTAACCTCAGTGTGATTGGCTGAAATTAGGCAGAATGAAACTGCAGAATTATTACACTGCAAGTTTTCAATCCACCTCTATATAAGTGACTGTTACTAACTCAATCAAAATATTTGCAAAGCTGCTGTAATTTTTCTTTCACCTCACTGAGATAAAGCATCAATAAGTTTTTTATTGTCTCAGCTACATCTCTTAACTGTATACGGGTGATTTCATAAAAACTTGAGCCCCATCTATGAGATAACTAAATATCTTGTCTGAAAGCTTTTGAGGCTGCATGAACGAAACGTATAATATATTCTAAGGTTTTATAATAAATCCATCTTTCTTCAAACCTACTACAACAAACTGCAAATTAAATTTTGTAGTGACAGACTGCTCACTTCTACTTTCCATCACACAAAATCTTCTTGGTTTACATATCACATCAAACCATGCAACACTATGTAGTTCAATACCCTCACCAGTCACCTCATAGACTGAGTGTTACCTTTCTCCTAATTTTAGAGCACAAGTTTGTAAGTATAAACCACGCTTCAAAGCCACATGAGTCAAATGCTGTAGAATCACCACTTGAGTAGTTTCTATAACACAAAAATTCAAACTATTTAAATTTTGCTGTAAATTGAGTACATTACTAGACAATATTTGATAAACATGAAATATGAAAATTCCCTGAGAGTCCATATGGAAGTCATAATTTGGTATGAAGGACTCTATACTTCAGCCCTTTCCCCGGACACAAATATCACAGACAGTAACGATCAGAGACTTAACCAAGGAGGTGTACCATCTGGCAGGCTAGTTGACGAATCACAAGTGAGGTAAAACCCTTAAAGAGTCAATAGCGGCCATATGATGCAAATGTCACAATATTTACATCTGATAACACCTGAGCCTCCAACGATAGTAAAAAGTCGTTTACAAGTTACATTTATAGAAGGTTCGTCCATCCATCCATCTATCAAATCATTTTTTTATTTTTTAAATTCCATCTTCAAAACAATGCATACATCTTAACCAGGGTCTGCTTGCATACATGTCTTGATATATACTCTCACAGCATTTGCGCAGTCTTTTTCCATCACGTTTCCATGCCTTACACAAATATCATTCATAGGTAGTTTACAATGACCTGAATACTCTTTGCTTTTCCCGGTTCAACTTCTGTTTTGTGATAGTTCACGTTTACTTTCATCGCAGATCCCATTCAGTACTGTGGCTAAATAAGTGTAGCAGAGTTCAGCTACTAATCAAGACTGGACCATTTCACTCCACATGCTAAGTGTGCTAAAATGTCTCAAGCTGTTTGGTCGCTCACCAGTAAGTAATTCTCCATATGCAGTACTGGTCTAAACGTCTGTGATGACCTTCTTACGGCGAGCTCTCTTTCTTTCTCCGCTGCTGCGCCTGTCCTCCGTGTCACCACCAGAGGGCGACGGCGACAGATCTTTTCGTTTTTTGACAGCAACCTCCGTCTGAAGTCCAAGCTCTTCTACCCTCTGTTCTAAGAAGGCCCACACTTTTCGGCCTTTCTTCGCCTCGTAGCTCTGATAGCGATTGTACTGCTGGCAATTGGTGAAAATGAGACGCAGATCAGCGATAAACTCCACAGGAGTCGCATACTGCATGGTTGTTACTTTACTCTGCATGGTGGAAAAGTCCATTGGCCTCTTGATGACTCGGTAATAATCTGGCACCTAGATGGTTAAGCAGAAAGTAAATATAACAATCTGCCTGAACAGGCTGGAAAGGCAGTTTAAGTTGCCTTTGAATGCTTAGCATATGGGTATGTTGAGAGAGATGAACACTGCTATAAGAAACAGCTATAAATCTGTGCATCTGTGTAGCAATTTGACAATTTGCGATGCAATACTGGATAAATTTTTCTCTGGTTTATATCTGGAACAAACCGTTACTGCAGGGTAATGCTAAGGCTACACACAACCACACACATTTTGCATTCACTACCAACTTAAACTTACTGACTACAGAGGTCGGCTAAAATGAAACTGTTTGTTTCTACAATCCTATTCAATAGGGCAAACCAAAGCAAAGTAAATTTGAGTCTTAGCTGAGGAAACACAGCAGAGGCAGGAAATTACTCCCAAAAAGGCAAATGGGTTGAACTTACCGTCTTTTTGCTGACAGGGACCATGAATGGTCCGGCATCTGCATGTCTGACCAGTTCCTTGAGTAGTTGCTCACACTGACCGAGCTGGTGCATATCAGATGAACCCCTCGCTGTGGTGGAAGACCTTCGCCTGTGAGAAGATGTGGTCTCAGGGCTCCCGTCTGTTGAGTAATCGAAAGGAGTGACATATGACCAAGGGTTTATCTTGTTATGCAAAGGTGTCAAGCTCAACACAAAGAGATCAGGGAAGCATGATTTACCTCCAGATGGAATCTATTAACTAACCAGAATGCAAAAATGCATTGTGGTTTCGATGATGTAACATGAGCAGTTTTCTTCATGAAACTAACGTAATGAATAGTGAGGGTGTACATGTTTACAAGGGTTTCACGATTTCACCAAAAACAAAAGGCTTCTAGTACTCAATGTGGTACTTCTACACACTACAGGTAAATATGAGGTCCTCCTTAGCTTTCCTTCTTGAGATATCGTGCTTACAAGGTTTTCACAATTTCACCCCTGTGACCCAAAATGACCTATGACCTTCACTAAAAACAATAGACTACTTGTTCTCAATGTGATCCTTCTACACACTAAGTACAAAGTTGGTCCAACCTTCCCTTCTTTAGATATCGTGTTTACAAGGTGTTCACAATTTGACCCCTGGTGACCTAACTGACCTTTGACCTCCACCAAAAACAATAGCCTTCTTGTATTTAATGTGGTACTTCTACACATTTCAAATATTCAGCTCAATGCAAAAAAAAGAAATTATTCAACCTTCACACTCTCAACAAATTACAACAGCCTGATGAAAAGCTTGGGAAAAAGGTCAGCATCAATAATAATCAGTTATCTGAGTAGAGCTGCCAAGTAAAGATTTTAAAGCTATATCTTAAATTCTCATCAAGTAGCAACTAGCTCTTCGGGGTGAACTGAAGAATAGAACCTACCGACAGAGACCAATTTTCTGAGCTCTTTATCCTGTCTGGTCAGCACGACCGTCAAGGATTTTTTTCTGCTTGGAACTGCCCTCGCCTCTTCCTCCTCTTCCGTATCCGCATCTTCCTCGGCACTCCTGGTCCTCTTCTTGCCCCTGATGGGTCGCTGGGAGTCTTGTCTGGCCTCCCGCAGAGATTTCTTTAATTTGGTACCATCGTCGCTGATGTTTAACGTGATCTCCTCGTCCACCTGCACGGTGTGGACCTCACTGTCAGACTCCTGTGTCTTTCGCCGGGAATGTCTGGAACCCCTCTCAGGTGGTTTGTTGGTCAGGACTTTACCTCTAGCCTGTCTTCCAGCTTTTCCTGACATTGGTAAAAATATTAAAAGTCAAGTGAATCGTCTCATTTCTCTTACAGTTAAGTTCAACAACGTCAAAACGAAAGACCAATGATTACTTGCATCACAATCACTTCACTGACATAAGTCAGGGAAGCAGGCAGTTTCCAAGGTTCTGAAGGGAAGGGAGTAAAACAACTTTGTTCTATATTTCTCTTTCTCTCTTTTAAGGTCTATCTCTCTTTAGGAAAGACTGGAGTATGGGATTGACGACACCTTCTCTTCAGTGGTTACAACTAGAACTAAACTCAGTCTACCAGCAGCTACATATTGAAATCATTAGGTATCTCCCTGTAATAACATAGATAACCTTCCAAAAGCTTTGAAATATTGAGAAGCTTTATATATATTGAACCTCTCTAACATACCTCATTATTACGAGACAATGCATTTTCAAACCTATGAACACATCCAAATATGTCACTCTTACCTGCAACCACTTCTTCTTGGTGATTCTCCTTACATTCGTTACACTGCCAATCCTTGCGTGGCATCCTTGTCAAAGGAGGACGGCAGCATCCCAGATGAAGCGCCGACGAACACGTCGAACAAAAGATGAGTTTGCCACCATGACCACACTCGACGCAGATTGCTCCATGTTGACTGGTATCTGCAGCTTCCCTGAAAATAGGCCATAAGAAATTATAACCCATTTTGAAGTTCTTAGTAAGAAGAGGATAGCATTGTTACCATAATCCTTTATTTCCATATTTACTAAGTAGTACCTTATAAAGAGTGTTATTGATTTAATGAGTTTAGGCAGTATTTTATATAGGTGGTAACAGCCACTCATAGAAAGATCAACTAAGTCTCACCAATCAGGAGAGGTCAAAACTAAAATTAATCATTATTAAAGCTACTTAATGTGTTATTTGTTGTTAGAGGGTAGCAAACAAATTTTTTCCCCAGAGGATATCACCAGCATTTATTGCCAAACAGAATACAGTTTTACTTCCTGGTCACCATCTGATAAAACAGCGTTCCTACTAAATCATATCAAAGCCATACTGTATTCGATCCTTGAAGTCAATTCTCTTGCAAACTTCCACACAATTTTTCCTTAGCAAGTACAATCTACAACATTTAAATGTAAGGCTGATAAAAGTGTCCCGATTCTCTTTCACCAATCATTGACTAATCTATAAAATAATCATCAATAATGCTGGATGATGGCTACTGTAATTCTATAACTTATGCAAACCCTGACATGAGATCTGATTAATTAGTTAATGTACACCATGCAATTTGATGACCATCCTCAGAGGATATCATCAGAGGCAGCAGTATGCACAGCATTCGTCGGATATCATGAGATGCGGTCAAAAAATGGTTTTATGGTAATTACCAGCAGAATACCACAAGACAAAGAGTAGACTTTGAAAGACAGAACATTCTTTAATACAGTTGAATAGTTCAGAGGTACAGTACTCTGTAGAAGAAGGGTGGAATATTTGATATAAGAAAGGTTAAGACAGTAGTATCCAATTTAATTATTAAATCCAGCTAAAAAATTCAGAGATGATGATCCAGGAAAAGTCTTGACATCATTCATTTGCAGCCTGGACTAACTTATCAGGTATCGCAAGAAATGACCAAGTTCTAAATGTTCACTGTACAGTTCCCATCCTCCTGAAATATATTAACACTGATGTATTAGTTGGGAAGTAACTCTGGAACTAAGATTAGGAAATGCTACTTTTTCTGTGCGACAGGTATTAGCCTAAAAATAAATACTGTTGATACCACTTGAGGATATGTTTGTCACGAGAGGATATGTATGTCACTAGAGGATATGTACATCATTAGAGGATATGTACAAGCAAGGATTGTAACGAGAGAAATAGGAAGAATCTTTAAAAATGATTGATATAAGGGTCATGTCATCATATCAAACTTGCCCATTTTCATCTTTTTCCATTTTTTTTTCCATTTTTCATCTCTTGGAGGAAATGATCCTGTGGTGTTGCATTTATTCAAACATTTCAAAGTTTAAGATAAAGAGTGTGAGCCTACTTATAGCTTGTGTGGTAAAAACTACAAAACAATTTAAAGGTCCAATTTTTTATAAAAAATATGTGACAAGAAATCCTACTGACCAGTTCCATAGCACAGTCCAAACCTAACAACCAAACTGTAGGGCGGTGGTTGGTATAACATGTCACAACAGTTGCTCAGTGAGCAATGATGCAATGAAATATGTTTGTTTTTTTTAGGGTTTGCAGAATTGTTTTGCTGCATGATAAAGTGTAACAATGTACAGTATTTTTCTTTCATACATGAAAAGAAACTGACGTCAGCTTTATATAAACAAAGTTGAAGCCGATACCAATTTCTCATTGTAGACGGAAAAAATTTCAACCATCTACTACCCCCTCCCACCAACCCTTCTCTTCCAACATAAACACAAATTCTGATCCAAGTTAATGCAAAAATCCAAACACACATATCCTCATCTCATCAAAACAGCCATTTTCCATTAGGGTATGACCAGATGACTTCACAATATTTGTTTCTAGGGTATTAAACGCATGGGAATGCTCTATCCTATTATGCAGGAGTAGAACTTCAAGACTGCCCTGAATTAGGCAAAGTAATTGTACAGTTGTGTAGGTGCAGGAAACAGGGAGGTCAGTGAGATAGTATATTAAGGTATTATTATATAAATTCAAAGAAATTTTATCAACTTATGAAGGATGCAAGATCTTGAGTTTTTCACCACAATTTTAAACATTGGACATGGACCTTCATTTTAAGCCACAACACA
Source organism: Apostichopus parvimensis (assembly GCA_000934455.1). NCBI lineage: Eukaryota > Metazoa > Echinodermata > Holothuroidea > Aspidochirotida > Stichopodidae > Apostichopus > Apostichopus parvimensis. Next base: position 8,916 of record JXUT01148196.1, on the reverse strand, counting down.
GTCAACGGATCTCAATGAGATGCAACAGTGACATGTATAGCTATAAAGCTAATCATAAAATAACTCTCAAAAAATCCGATAGTAACAACCCAAAAGAAAATGAGAGTTATGCATGCAGACAGGAAAGGCCAATTATGGTCATTCTTTAGGTTGTTGTCATGTCCCCCCCCCTTTCAACAGATAATTGACCATTGTTTTGTTAACATCCCACCCCCCCCTTTCAACAGATAATGACCATTGTTTTGTTAACAATATTACTTCAAATCAATCCATTAGTGTGACTGTTACCAGTTCAACAGATCTATCATTTGGCAATAGTTTACTCAAATTTTTTTTACAGTTTGTGGCTGTGAATGTCAATTTTAGACTACATGTCCACTGTGCCTGATGTTCATATTGTATACAGCACAGTAAGTATACATTCCAACAATGTTAATGTAATCCACCACGAGGAAGAAATGATGCCAAAATGTGAATGAAGACATATAAATCATTTCAAAAATGTTCAATAAAAAACAAACTACAGATTAACATGCCATAGTCTGATGGACACATTATTACAATTAAGTAGACAACATAGGCATGGGCACATGTAGCAAACACAAGCAGAAACAAAGTCATTTGATAAAGTTTATGTAATAAATGCACACAGAGCATATAGGACATTCACCAATACAATAATAGACAAATTCTTTATTATGTTACTTTTATCTAAAAAAGATTTCATATCATACCAAAATTATGCATTTTTACACAAAGTCTACACCCAAGATAAAAAAAATTGATATTAAAATAAATAAAAAAAAGTTATTTGACAGTCTTTAGCCTAACTTTCAAGGAATAATTTTATTTTTTATATGCATGGCAAATTGCATGACCACAGAAAATGACAAATTGTTACACAAATGGAAAAACTGCATAACAGTGTTTTGTTTTACTGTTAGTACTTTAATTATGAAATACCCAAACTTTACAAAGTCACATAATTTGCCATGCAAAATCTCAACGTTTAACTAGTCCCTGATTTGTAGGATGTATCAAGACTGCAAGGGAATCAAAAGCCAGTTACACTGGATACATGAGTGGTACCTCGATTAGAGTGCTTTATTATTAATTCTAACCTACAAAGGCTGCAAATGTTGTTGAGTTGGCTGAAGTGTTGATATATACAGTAGATAACCTGATGAAACTTCACTAAAAGAGAGTAGAAAGCTGCAGTTTTAAATGCAAATGAGTGACAGTTAATAAAGCTGGGAATATAAGCAAATGCAGGCATGCAAATGAATGAATTATGTTAGAAAGCTGTAAGGTGGTATACAAAAGTAAAATGCACTAGGCTACCGAACATGCACGAGGAGAGGTGAGCTGTTATGAGAACACTGTTAGCGACTCGAGAAAGAGCAGACAAGAGACAGAGGGGGGTAAATATGGGTAATTGATGGGTGGTTTTTATTCTCTCTCTTTCTCTCTACAAATTTGACCAAAATGTTTCTTTTTACCCTTCTTGGGGTTCGGCCTTAGAGCATGTATCACAACACCACTGCTGCCCTTTCTTCAGCTGCCCAGGATCAAGGCACCCCAAGTGTACAGCACCCTCGCACCCAATACACCGAAGCAGTTGCCCACCGTGCCGGCATATGTAACATGTGTAGTAGGCCTCCTTGCTGGTGAGGATTGTGCTCTCGTTGAGGTCGCTACAGGGGTGAAAGGTCACAATGCAAGAGAATATACACAGTAAGAAGTCAAACAGTGAAACCATCTCTGCCAATAGACTGTACGTAACACTGCTCATGGGCGGTCTGTGCTTGAAGAAATATTACATGGAATGCCAGCCTCGAATGAATGATATGCATGGCATGTCTCAATGTCCATACAACAACACCAAATGATGAAATAGTAAGCAATCTTTGCCACCAGATTAGACCTCCACCTGCCATTAATATTTTGCTTTCAAAATCCTGAAGCTGCATGCTACATATTGATTTTTTTCCTTTTCTTCTCCATTTTGCAAAATCATTTAAAACAAAAGTTCTAGAGGGCAAATGATTACCTAAATATTTTTAAAAGTCACAAATTAACACATAAAACTGAAAAAAGTGGAGAACATTGGAAACACAAGGTTTTGTGCAAATGTCATGCAACCTAATTGCTAATGGCCTATTTAATTTATCAAATCATGGGGACAATTAGTCGTCCTGTAAATTTATTATCGACTACCGATAAAGACACTTTGAGGCGTTAAAGTCCCTATAGATGCTACAAATCCAAAGGCTGACTCGCAGTATTGTTGAGCTTACTTATATGGGGGCGGGGATGTAATATTTTGTTCATTGACAAAACTTACACTTGTTTGTGCTGTTGTCTTGATGAAATAAGTAGATTGTCAAAATGTCAAATGACCCCTTTTTCTTTTTTTGTCCAGCAAAAGTAATGTCAGTCCTGGAGTGCTATTTATTCCCTTATTGCATCAGCACAGGGAACCATTCAAGGATAATCCAATGACTGTGTCAAATTATACCTACAGCCATCATATATGTAATGAGAGATTACAATGCTTACTGCTTAAGGTAAAATTTGATGATTATTCTTGAGAGTATTTGCATCATGATATGGAAGGTTATCATGATATGGAGAGACATAGTTGATCAATGGTTATACTGTTGTCCTAATGGATGGACTGAATGTATATCTGCCTCCCCCTCCCCACTTCTCATATTACCCCCATCTTGAAATTTCTCCCTCCCCACACATGGCACAAGGTTACTTAGCAACCAGGAAAGGGACTGTCAACTTACTTCATCTGTTCACAGCAACCTTTGGTACAACACATAACTTAATCTATCTTTGGGTTAAGCATAACATTTCAGGGATATTTCTGGTCGCAACAACAGTTTTCTTCCCTTAAATGGTCCTGACTTGAAAGTTTCTAATACCGACTACTATGAATTCATCATACAGGTGACCATTCCTATTACTACTCTGTCTCTAACAACCCTTAACCTTAAGAAAGTAAGGTTTGTACATTTTAAGCAGTAGATCAGAGCAGACACAGACATAGTGTTCAACTGTAGAACACTTTTATGTACATTCAGATGTAATCACTACTTTAAAAGGCCAGTTTTAAGGACAAAATAAGACAACTTTAAATGAAATAGACAATGAGTCAAGTTCACGCTGTCACACACCAGAAATGTTTTCAGTCATTTTAAGAAGTTTAAGAAAAGTTACAGCCGACATGTTTATGTTCCTGCTCCCCTGCATCTAATGTATATTCATTTTGAGTAAATTTACACATTTTATGAGAGCTTAACAGGGCTGATAATTTAAGCAATTGTAGTGTAAATCAATTCTTCTTCAGCATTGAAAGAAAACAAAAAAGGAAAATTTGTGTAGAGCCAAGAATAAGCATGCAGTTTGCAAGAACTCAAAACTGTTTGTAAAGAGGAGAACAGAACTTAGGATATATGGCAAAAACAAAAAGGTTGTTAATAATTATCAAAATAATAATAATACTACAAATAACCATGAGAAAAATGAGAATACAATTATAGCAAAGATGCATGTCTTTTTCATAGCAAAACCATCTATGATGACAAAACTATATATCAATATTTCATGGAGGGTGAAATCCAGCAACAAAGAAAAAGAGAAAGAAAAAGGGGCAAAAACATCTAAAATGTCCTCTGCATTCATCATAGATGCTAAGCTATGCATCATTTGGAAGGCTAAGCACATAGCTTACTGTACCCTTTTGCTTAAACACAAATGTGGATGCTGCTATCTAGATATCTTGAATGGTCATGTCATTATTGTTAATGTTTTACAGCTTCTGTATTTTTTTATATTTTTTATCACTAACACTAAGGTTGCAGCTGCTGACCAATGACAGTACCATATTGGTCAGGATTGGATGTCATGACCTTTGCATTGAATATGTATAGTCACGGTCAGTATGCTAAGTTTTAAATTTTTTTAACCAATGCATATAAAGCAGACATAATAATACAAACAGCAACAGATCCTCTGTATCGTGAGCCTGATCCACATTTCCTCGTTACAATCTTATTTGCTACACAGGGTGGACCATTAATCTCATTGGCTGCTTCGGCTGCCAAGAATCTACAAGTTGCCTCTTACATTAAAACAGATTTTCTGGATACAAGCTCAGACGAACTTACCTTCATTCTTATCGAGATGAGAGAATAATGCATATTTCTGATAACCATGGAACACTGATTTAGGGTAATGATGAGAAAAACTATATCCAGACTTATCGACCAACTGCTGAATATTACACTGTTGCTTGCTCATGTCACACAGTTACAGAATGCCAGGAAAGATGCTCGTTTTCTTACAAGTACTAAATAGCTGGGATGGATATGGTGTATGATTTTTAAATCATACCAATAAACATAGAAACAAATAAAAATCAATTGATCTCTCCAATCACCTGATAAACTATGCTCATACCAAAGCACCAGGAATTCCCCACACCATACACATAGACAGTTCCAGTACAATGCCACATGGATTAGCAAGCCATAAATTCCATAACCACCACTAAGAAATGTTGTCACCAAATGCAGAAATGTGGACATTGGAAGGTTAACAGCAGCGAGTAAGCACCCCATCAATATGATATTTAGATGGGAAGAAAAATCCAAGACGTCAGATTAGTACAGACGTGTAAGAAGAAAAAGAGAAAGAAGAAAAGGAAAATAACCATGACAGGTACTCACTCCTCTGAACTTTCAACATCATCAGCAGGTGCATCTTTCTCTTCAACTTCCTTTCTCCTTCCTCCTCCTCCTCTCCTGCCTCTGGGAGCAACCACCTTCTCCTTGACAGCAGCAGCTGTTGATTTATTTCCTTTGGCTTTTGTACTAACTGGTGCTGGCTTAGCCTTTGCTCTGCCTCTCCTGACTTCCAGCTTAACTGCTGGAGCTTTTTCCTCCTCCTCTTCTTCTTCCTCCTCCTCCTCCTGCTCCTCCTCTTCGTCTTCTTCATCATCCTCTTCCTCACCTTCCTCGTCATCCTCTTCTTCTTCACCCTCCTCCTCCTCCTCATCTTCGTCCTCCTCACCATCATCATCCTCTTCATCTTCTTCCTCCTCGGATGAATCGTCGGAATCACTGTCATCGTCGTCTTCTTCCTCGTCTTCTTCTTCTTCAACTTTTTCCTCAGCTTCCTCGTCGAAGGTCTTGCGTCTTGTTTTCCTTGGTGCTCGCTTGACAGCTTTCGGGGTACAGTCCTTACAGAACCAGTCCCCTTTTGGAACATTCTTTAAGGTAAACAAGGTAAATAACTGAGAGAATATATATAACTGAAAGAAAATATGGCATTTAAATGAAAGACATTCTATTCCACAATGCTAAGTGAAAATTCCATTTTAAACTTTGATCCTGATGATAGATGGGGCTTATTTTACCAGACACGGCCTGTTTTTCTCTCCAGCAAGTCAATATTGGTAGCTGGTTTATGACATCATCATAATATATATGAATCAATATCTTTACTATCCCTCTAACAATCTTACTCTGATTTTTCCTTCAGATGTGATTTAATTGTAATGTTTGTGTCATATAAATTTTTTGTTTACTACCAAGATTATACTATGGGGCTCGCTGAGGGGACAAAGAGTTAAGTTACACTAAATGTATTTCCTTTACACTCCATTTCAACACCTGCTATTGTTCAATGATCTCTGTTGACAGGTCACTCTAGCAGTTTAGATTATCTAAATTGAATAATTATACAACACCCAAATAACATCCTTCAAACAGTCACAACAGTCAGCTCCAAAACCCAACGGAAATAACGCAGAGATACGACCAAGTACAACACTATCCAGAAAATTGGACACGGTAACTGTGAGTGATGGTAAGTAGCCTACAAGGTAACAGGGATGGGAATCGAACCTTTAGAGGTGGCTTCAGACAATACATGTGGTGACCTCTGTCACAGTAGTCACATAACAGCATGGCCTCTGCATCCCCTTTGCGGCGACAGATGCGGCAGCGAGCGTTGAGGATGGACTTGGACCAGAGGATGGACTGCTCCAATGTTGAGAGGTGAAGGAAGACTTGAGAAAGGCTGGATGAAGCCATCAGTGATTCCTCCCAACATTCGCGACAGGTTTTCTTCTGTTTCTTTTCTTCCACTACGAGACCAATGATAAGGCAAATTTCAGAGAACATAATACTACCCAGAAACATTTTCAGAACTCAGCCCTTAATTTTTGCTTGCTAAAGACTGCTTGAAGTTTTCAAAAAGCACTGTCCTCTAATTATTGGAATAACCAAGGAATTTATGGCTGGAACGGGATTCGTGCCAGTTCTAGACATAAATTATGTTTCCATTGTCTAAAATTTCCCAGTCAGTTTTCTGTAATTTGTTTACTTATATAATTCTTCTGATTATTCACAGACATACAGAAGTCTTTAATTAGACAATTAAAAGTCTCAGGCTAAGAGGGACATATTAAAATTGCCAAGTTTGACTGGCCATTATTTGACATTCTGGCATATTGCGGGGACAACACTGATAACCTCTAACACTGTTTCATGTTAGAGGACACAAGTCTAACCATCCCCCTCCGTACTCGGCAGCTAAGAACTGGGTCTGAAGCAATTATTTTAATATATTGTTGAATGTAGCTAGCTACAGGTAAATTACATCTTTATGGATGATATTTTAAACCTACTTGGACATGTCAAGGACATTTCTCAAGTCACCTGAATGAATCTAATGTAAAGTGCATCATTGATTATGAAAGGAAGTCTAAGCCAACGATACCTTCATCTTTCTCTTTTTCTGCTTCCTCTTCTTCCTTCTCCACAATTTTCCTGGCTCGTGGACCCGGTCTCTTCACTTCTTCATGAATGCCTGATGACACAAACCAAACAATACGATCATTTCATCGGTGAGAGTATTGGGAGATTCTAAATTAGCATGGTAGATTAGTCACAGACCAACCAAATTCATACCTACATGGAGTTCCATATACAAGCTTCGTAATGTGGACGAGAGACTTACTTCTCGGATGTAGTGGTTATATGTCTAGCTCAACATCAACCATCAAACCTACATAGAGCTCTCTCTCTCTCTATTATAATTTGGACCAGTAATTGATAAATACAAGATCTTGAAAGACATATATCCTCTCGAATTTAACATTCTCACCTAGTGGCTTGATGAGGTATTTATCGTGCAGCCCCTGACAGATCTGCAGCAAGGCACAGGCCATATCTCTCACCACGTTATCAGTGACTGTGGGAGTACTACATCTGGTGCTGCTCGGTGATCCAGTGGGCGTCTCAGATCTTTTCAACTCTGAAATCCTGCAGAGAATAGAACAATTGAACAAAATGTCAGGTTCTCATCTATTTGATGATTCATGTTCTTCTCTCATAAGAGCTCCCACTCCTATGAGAGATAATGACCACTAGGAACTTGATGTACCCAATAAGTAGCTGAATTTTGCTCAATGGTATTCTAAAATATGTTTTCATTTCATGTTTACTGCTGATCAATGATATACAATGAGGTCCACAAATATAAACCTCCCATCACTTAATGGGAACCGATAAATTGGCTTTCTCCATTTTAATCTCATAATGGATAAATCAATCCCACCATCAATGGGCTCATTGTGTGACATTTCGTTTTGTTCTTAAATACCGTACCTATCTTTCATCTTGAGGGCAGCGCTCTTCTTGGAATGTTCTAAAAGTGACGGCTCTGAGATGGACATGTCCAAGAAGTCACTGTCGTCTATCAAAGACCGGGCCCATAATGGACCCCAGGATATCTCATTACATTGCCTGTCGTAGGACCCCTGTTCGATTGCAGCAATCCAAGATACCCGATCCTTCACCTGCAGAGCAAACCCAGGCGAACAACGACTAGAGTTAGATTGGCGTTGATGATGATTGCCTCAGACACATGATGCTCAAATTAACCAACTGCTCTGGCAGCAAAAAACTTCATCCCTTGACAAATTTGATGTTCTTTTGGGTCCATTCTAGAACAATGCCATTACCATCATCCATCTTTGCCCCTGCCCAGCTGGAGTCCAGCATAGGTCTATGACCTCAGTAAATATCCATTAGGTCTTTGCCCCTTTGAACCAATCCTAAAAGACTTGTCGTATCAACATACTGTTATGGTAACATCATTTTAAATCCAGTATAGAACAATGCCATTAAATCATACCTTTCTTATCATGCCCGCTTGATCCCAGCCTAAGCTACAGCCTTTACTGATGTGCCAATCGTGGGCTCCCTTTTTGAGTACAAACTACCACTACTAACAAACCATTTCTGCCAAACCCTCTTTAATACCAGCCTACACTAACTGCCCTTACAAACATATCATTTTTTGCTGTGAGCTTTTCAAGCACAACAAAGACTACCTTGGCCAATGTACCATTTTTGCGGTGGCTTTTCGAATACATCCAAAACTGCTGCCATAAACAAAGTAACATTTCTCCTGTGCCCTTATTGAATCCAGTCTAGACTACAGTATATTAAAATCCAATAGTTCCATACACTTTGAGTACAGGAGACAACTGCCATCACCAACATTCCATTTTTGCCTGCTACTGATTATTAAAACCTTTCATACCAAATTGAAGAGTAACATGTACCACTTAGCCCTCGATGATAACTGAATGATGTGAGTGACAGCTTCACAGGAAGATATAAGTCTAACATAAGGAAGAAAACGAGTAAAGTTTACGCTACCTTGATGATTCCTAGACCACCCTGCCAGACTCTGTCCTCCAAATCTAATATGGCTTCCCTGAGTAGTAGTTCCAAAGTCTCGTCACCATCTGCCTGGTTGGACACCAGGCCCTTCTTTCCGCTCGTCATTTTGATGACCACCTGACGGGGTGTCGATGGCGCCTTCTGTGCC
>JXUT01148192.1:0-16369 GCA_000934455.1 Apostichopus parvimensis | reverse complement strand
TTGTCTACATCTAGAGTTTGCTTTAATATCTCCACAATGTTACACAAGAGATAAAAACTGTTCCAATTGTATATACTACACTATAAAATGATAACTAGCCCCCCAATCTCTTTGGACAAACTTTACACAAATGCAAAATAGGTTTATTTATCGTGCACAGAAACCATAATAACCAATAACTTTAATATATAGGACATCAAATTTATAATCCTTAAATTTGATCGACGATATTTTTTTGTGTCAAAAGCTGAGGATGTCATGTTCAGTGCATATTATCCTGTGGATCTGTGCAGTATTAATGGAGGAGACATGGTATTAACAACTATTACAACACAGTCAATGACACAAAACATGCTTCAAGTTCAACACTTTGAGTATTTGACGCATGACATTTTGGACATGGAAACTATGTTAATTATCAAAGCCTGAATTAACAGAATTGTAATTATGTATTGCCGTCATTCTATTATGTTGCACAAAATCAACAAATTTTCATAAAATCTTAGCAGGTCCCCTCTTGGATATAGCTCATTTTGTATGAAAATCCAATGGGAATGATCCTATCGTGGGTCATAATTATTTTCTTTCATTTGAAAATGACTAAACTAGACAAATATTCCCCAAATCTAACAAGTTTGGCCATTTGCAAGCGACGATATTTTACTGTATCCAATCTACATATGCACTCTCCTATCTACCTAAATTACATGAAAGGAAAAGTTTTAGCACTATGCCCCCTATATCGTGCGCTGGAAGAGGATCATTGAAGTAGAAACGAAGTGACCAAATTCTCGCAAGCAAAGTCTGCAGCAAATTCTGGTAGTTGTCTTCTGAATGGCAGATTCATACAGAGTAGAAAGTTTTCCATGTCCTGAAAATGGGATATAGGGGAGCTCAGTGCCAAAAACGATTCCAGTCGTGTGGTTTGGGTAGATAGGAAAGTGCATACATTTGATTGGAAAGAGGTAAGGGAGGAGAAGTCTAACAAACAGGACAAGATGGTGGCAACTTAAATAAGGAGAGATAGTTCAGGAGGAGGGGAGGGGGCAGGGATATTGGCTAACTATCGACATATCTTAATGTCACCTACTACCTTGTATGTTAACAAGACTGGTGTGGTTGACATTTCTTCCTTGGAGTTAATAATCTAGTACTACCTAACTCTTGTGTGCACAAAAGTTATATTTTTCAAATAGGAAACATCACATTGGCAACATAAGCAATCATTTTAATCCATTTCAAATTTGACGGCAAGGTAAAATTCACAGTGTAAAGCCAATTTCCTTAAACCTTAGAATTTCATGTTGATTAAAAAAAAAAAAACCTGTGTCATATTTTTTCCTCCAAGTTGCAAAAAGTTCATTTTTCATCAACAATGCTGTCTTTTAGGTAATTAAAGAGATACACAAAGGAATTATAAGAAGGTAGAAGGCAGTTTATGGAAGAGTCCATAAAAATGCTCCCTGGCTAACAAGGTTTGTTTACACAGAGACATTTCAAATTAATTGCAACGCAGATTTGTTTTGAACATGCGTAAGGCCTAACTGACAGAAATATTACTCCAGGAGGAGATGGAGAAGTAGAGACAGGAGCATGGAGATGAAGAAGATGAAGAAGTCTGATGGAGGAGAAGAAAGATGAGAAGGATGCAGCGACGGTAATGGTCTTCCTTACTTTCATCTACAACTTGGCTGGCTAGGCAAAAGTGCAATGAACACTCTGCCAATATCGGCAATTTTCCTGTATCTTAGGGAAGTAGAGTGGTAGGCAGGGGGTTTGGGAGAAGTTGAGTGGAAGGCAGGGGGGTTGGGAGAAGTTGAGTGGAAGGGGGGGGTTGGGAGAAGTTGAGTGGAAGGCAGGGGGTGGGAGAAGTTGAGTGGTAGACAGGGGGATTGGGAGAAGTTGAATGATAGGCAGGGGAGTTGGGAGAAGTTGAGTGGTAGGCAGGGGATAGGAAGAAATGGGTGGTAGGCAGGGGATAGGGAGAAATGGGTGGTTGGCAGGGGATAGGGAGAAGTGAGTGGTAGGCAGGGGGGTTGGGGAAGGACTTAAGCAATATCTACTGAAAAAGAATATTAACACTATGTCATTCACTGTAGTACACATTACTTCTATACAAACACACCTACACTGTACTTAACATTTTATTAAATGATATTCACTGGGTAAATATCTCTCTGAGAAGGTCATTTTAACCTTTCTTCTTTAATCATAAAACTATAAATTTCTATACAGTCCTAAATGTCAAGTGACACCCACTAAGAGATTAGCTTAACAAAAATTGTTCAATATATGCATTAAATCTAATGTATACCTAGATGGAAGAACAAACAAGGCATGGTACTCATGCAAATTAAAGTTAGAACCTGGCGGTTCACAAGATATTGTTCATACACAGACTGCGCATACACTGGTTAACATTTCACCATATGGAAACGTTTGTACATAGCATGTTACTACAGTATGTTTTGGTGTTGAATGTTTCAGTTGATTTGATTGTCCCTTTGATTAACTGATTCCAGCCATTAAAAGATCACCATACTACATGTACTGTTAATTTACCTCAAGATTACACAAAAGTAGTCTATTATATATATTGCCATAAATGATATTTTACAGGATATTGTCTAGCATGGTCACAAACTTATCTCAGTCCCATGTCTGGATGAATTGTCACCCTAATGAGATGGAACCACAGTACATACTTTTGATAGCTTCTAACTTCTAGATAGAATGTTTAAACTTTCCACATCTCCTTTTAATGCAAATTTGCCTTATATCCTAACAGGCCTATACATCAAATGCACAGTACTGTACTACATTGCATGCATCCCTCTTCACAAGGCAGTACCTTCCTATCTGATGCTGTCCGCCATGAATACCCTTACAAAGAGCAGAAACTGCTCAGGAGTATCGTCAAAGACTCAGCAGAGTCAATTAATACTCCCTAGCAACATGCTTTAATAGTTAAGTTTAAACTTAGGACGGTATTGTCTTCACCAACTTTTATTACAAAATATAAGATTTTTACAGAGAGAAATGTGTTCATGAACATGTATTTAATGATTTCTTCTCTTTTGTATCTGTTAATCAGAGAAGGGTGGGTCCACAATTTGACATTATTTATTTTTGGCTTCTGCATTATCAGCTTCTATGATACCTTAGGTCATGTATTGTGTTGGTAGTACAATCAACAGTCTGACTTTCACGATAAAACATAGTCTTTCTTGTACCTTGTTTAAATATGTGTATGCACTTGCTATATAGCCTGCCTGCTTACAACAGAGAGGCCATGGGCTGACTACAAAGAAACCCAACTGGAAGGTACCAGCAACTTTTTGGTATCTGAGCCTTATAGCTCCAAGTTGTAGACTCTGTAGGCTCCAGGGTAAGAGCTATTAATCATCCTAACACATTGATAAAGAACACTTGTTGAAAACAAAGATACAAAGAAACACTATATAGTACACACTATTTGTCAACAGTTCCTGCTCTCTCCAATCACCATTCTGTTCCCTTTGGTTTCAGGTTTCCTGGGCAAGAAATATCTAGATATAAGATAATGAGCTTGGCTTTGGTTGCAGTATTCAAAGTATTATGTCTAAAAGAGTTAAGAAGGAGAACATAAAACCATACTTCCTTGTTGATTTAAAAAAAATGTAAATGCAAAAGGTAAGAATTTATGAACCAGAAAGATAGTCGGCTTTGTGATTCCTTGCCATTCTCAAAATTCCACATAACTATCTGACTGATGTAGAGCAAGTGAGTTAAATTTGTTTAAGAATTAAGTGTGGAACCAGAAAAGAGCAGAGATTTTCAGGTCTGATTTGTAGCACTCCCATGTGGGGCATCAACCATTTAATCCACTGGTAAGAATTATACAGTATGAAATTTTTATTTCAAAATGTTTCAATATCCAGAAAGAAGAGTCTTGTTAACCTATTGAAGCTCAGAGGATAAAACTGATAAGGGCTTGCATGAGTGTGTTAAAGGAACACTATTGATATTGAAGCAAATTTAATTTCCTGGACGACTGTATGTTTTGCTGAACAATTATAGAGCACATTCACAAAACTAAGCTGAACTGAATTTGGCCAAACTATGTTCACCAAAAGAAAATCATAGCATTGATGAATTCACAGGTGAGTTGTAGCTTTAATTTTGGATGATTAAGAGTTTTTGGACTGAAGCCTGTTAACCCTAAATGACCACTGAACTTCAGAGAAAAAAATAGTGTTCTTGTACTCAATGAGACGGATCCACATATTAAGTACGAAATTAATCCACCATGACCTTTTTGAGTTACAGTTTGACCTCTGGTGACCTAGTATGACATTTGATCCCAACCAAAAACAATAGCAGTCAAGAAGTAAATATTTTGCATATATATATACATGCCAAGTTTAGAGTCCATGCAAACTCTGTGATATTGAGTTATCTTGTTCACAAGGTTTTCAAAGTTTGATCAGTGGTGGCCTCAAATGACATTGGCCTACACCAAAATAAATAGGGTTCTTCTACTTAATATGAAACATCCACATGTCAAATATGAGATTCCTCAAATCTTTCCCTCTTGAGATGTTGCATTTACAAGGTTTTCAAAGTTTCACCTGTGGTGACCTGGTATGGCTTTTGATCCCAGCCAAACACAATAGCAACTATGGTAAGAATTCAATATGGTGCATCTACATACAAAGTCCATCCACCTTTAGAATATTGAGTTATCATTTTTACAAGCCATTTCAGCGACACATACACACAAACAACCATACAACACGGCATCATGATCAAATGTATTCATATGGTCCATATGTATTCATAACTTCTGCTTACTCTGTGCAGATTGCATTTAAGTCAAAATGGATGCATTAATTAGATTTTGGAGAGGCGGGAGAGGAGAAAGGGTAGATCATTTATAAATATTACACAGCTTGGCTATAGAGTGGTACAAAGGTTTCAACCCAATTCAAAATGCAGCTCTTCCAAGCCCCAGCTTTCCAAGCCTCAGCTCTCAAGTTGTAGTTTGTGTTTGGTTGTATCTTTCTGCCTGCCATCTGGTTCAGTCATACATGTGCTATTCGTGCATAATTGGATACCCATCAATCTCACTGCCGAGGCATTGATGCGGTCACAATCACTTGGCTGCTTGGTCATAATTAGCGAGATACTTAACTGTTCCACCCAATATATATGGAAGGAAAATGCAGGAATCAAAAATTAAACCATTATATAATTTATAGCTTCGTTTGCAAACCTTTGAAGTTGATTCCTAATGTCATATCCCTGGTGTAATATGTTGTTGTTGTTGCGTTTTTTATTATTTTTTTTTATTTAGATTTGGTTCTGACTTGGTAGCAGATCAAAGTTTTCTTATCTTTTCTCGAAAATGTCAAATAAGATTCCACCTGACTGTGCCATATACAGAACACAGACTGTAGAGGTTTAAAGACTTTGTCTTTTTTTTTAACCTGTTGTGACCTCCTTGTTAATAGATTAGTAAGTAACCTTGGATGAGGTAATTATATATCTATCTCTGTCTCTCTCTCTCTTCAAGGTAATATATTATAGAAGTATTAACACCTGTAACAGTATAATACAGTTGGTTGGAACTTTTTTATTTATATATATCATACACTTACTTCCCACATGATTCATCAAGATACTACTCACTCCACTGCATAGTGAACGTTATCAAATGTTTCATTTCTGCCTAAAATGGTGTCAAGGTGAGTGCAGATCAGCCTTTTACTAGTTTATGGAGTGCCCTGGTATACAGTACTTCCTGCAGCTAGAAGAGTGTGTTTGTTCATGAGTAACAGATAACTTTTGGAGATATTGAACCTTCCGTTGGTGCGTTTTCCAATGAGCAGAACAAAATCAAACAAAATGCAAAAAGGATACTTTGCACAATTCCGAACGAATTACGTACAGATTAATCCAGTCGAAAAACATACGATGCTGGCACTTTGGATGGTAGAATGGGAAGGGAAGGGCATTGACCAGAGAGTTCATTCTAGGCACGGTAGAACAAGAGTGCCATTGTTGTTGGGACAGGTAAGCGAGGAGCGAATTAAATTCAACAAAATTGAAGAGGTGGTGGATAGAATAGTTATTCTGACCAATTTATCGCAAGTTTCTGTAACTCTGCAAGATTTGTTAATAAGTAAATACTAACCCTTTTTCTGTTTTGCTGCTTTACTTTTAAGTAAAATTTAATTACAGTAGATACATGTGCACTTCAATAGCAGAAACCAAACAGGAGGCAATTAAACAGTTTTGAAAGCAAATTATATCATTATACCTTTGATTTGTAACCGCTAACTAGTTAAATAAAAATAATAATCATCATTATTTTAACTAGTGAGTAAATGAACAACGGAAAACTGACTTGGTTATCAAATTAAATATTTTTGCTCTTAGCCATAACTTTTATTTTTTGGTCATATTATGTTGGGTATTTCCTATCTGGTTTCTGCAATCATACATTATTTCAGATCTGCCCCCCCTCCACCCCTTCCCTCCCCCCTCCCTTCTGCCCACATCCCAGTAGTGAATCCCTGTATCTGTTTATCACATAAAGCCTTGAGTTGTTCAAAACTACAAGAGTACATGCAACGAAATACAGGATGTATAATATATATATATATTAAGAATGGTGTGTAAAACAGAACTCGCTATTAAAAATTCATTTCTGTGATATCAAGGTCACTACAGCCATCTCATTCCAACCTATTATCATGGATCACTTTTCCCACGACATCCATATTTCATAAACTTGAACTATCAATGCACGGAAACTTTATTTATTTTCACATTCGTGGATCACTTCCGCTAAAACACAAGATGCTGTTTTTGATAGGGTACAACTACTTCTCATTTCAGTTTGGTAAATACCTACCAGTTTTGCAGCGAACAATAGAATGAAAAAAGAGTCGGGCAACTTTGGCAGTAGAATATGGAACGCGAAAAGGGCAAACTTATTTCGTTGCTAAGTTTAACGTAAGTTTAGACAACGACGTAAGTTTAGACAACGGAATTTTAGACATCAACGTGAGTTTGAGCAACAGCATGGTAAAACAGCAGCAACAACTTTAGTTTAGACAACAACAAACTTAGTTTAGACAACGAAATCAGTTTGCCCTTTTCGCGCGTGCACGCGCGAAAAGGGCAAACTGATTTCGTTATCTAAACTTGTTGCCATCGGCGCTGTTCAACAATTGCTTAACCACGTGGGCTTCATATGATTACTATATGCAGAGGGGATCGGTTCTTGCTGCCTGGGTTTAGGAAAACAGTCCCGTGGACAGGGCCGCCTTTGTTCTTCGTATATACGGGAGTTACTAGAGGAGCAAAGTGGGCGGGGTCAGCTCAAGTATGTAGCATGGTGGAGAGCGTTGACCGGCTTGTAATTGGGTCGGGATACGTGCCAATCTTACTGACTATTTCGTAATTGCTCAGAAAATTAACGACGTGTATGTATATACAGCGCAAGTCGAATTTCGCGCGAAAAGCCCATATTTTTTATATCACGTGATTGGGCAATAACGTTAGTTTAGACAATTGAACCAACTTTAGACGGCAACATAGGTTTAGACAACAACGTAAGTTTAGGCAGCAACGAAAGTTTAGACAACAGCGTAAGTTTAGAAAACAACGTAAGTTTGAGCAACAACATGATAAAACAGCAGCAACAACTTTAGTTTAGACAGCAACAAACTTAGTTTAGACAACGAAATATGGTTGCCCTTTTTGCGTTCCATAGTAGAATCTGGTTGTAAATTAAGTTTTACAAAATATGAAGATTCCAGTTGGGAACAAACTGTGGAAACATTACAAAGGTCAAAGAACACTTTCACAAAAGTAAACAGTTGGAGAATTTACATACACACATGTCATAAATCATACAATTTCTATTGTTAATACAGAAACTGTGGACAGTAGAATGTATCAAGCTGACATGTACTGTCACATAAGTGTGATACAATAATCTATCTGCACAATGACTATTCAACAAACTGTTACCCTCCCTGCAACAACAAAACGAAACCTTCATGTGAAGGTCGCTCACACAAAACAGCCCCATAATCCCTCCCTATACAAGACAAGGATACTTATCCGGCTGGAAAGGACGTCTAAGATTTATAGAATCCGGACAGAAGTTAAAATTCCCGAATCCTCAGCTACCTCAAGGACAAAATCCGAAGAAAAACTTACGATCGAAAAAAAAAAACGTGTGCAGGCACTTAGAATGGTAGAATGAGGAGGGCAATGACCGGTGGGCCAGTCAAAGAGGACGCACAGTGTTAAAAGGTTACATGACAATCTAGGCACGGTAGAACGAGTGCTTAGGTTGCGAGGAGACAGGTAAGCGAGGAGCAAAGTAAATAACGGAAAAACAATGACTATTTAACAAAACGTTCGAAAGGAACTTCTACAGGGAATAAATTGTCTAGTATGGAATCATCGCAAAATGCTACGAAAAACTGGCAAAAATGCTAACCAAGTGCAACGTCGTTGTAATAGCAGTTTTTATACCAAAGAGCCGTAGTATTTTACAAGAGAGAGTGTAACTGCCCTCAAGACTGCTACACAGAATTTGAACACTCACTTTATTCCCTGCTATAATGAGCCAAATACCCCAAAACTTGCCGCAACCTACAAACGATGTACAGACGGAACTACAAATCTTGAAAGGCATGAGATATTCCAGGTTGCCTTTGTTATTATTAGCACTTTAATGGTCATGTTCTTTAACTTGAATATTCCTTCATGAGCAACCTTTCACCTCAGTACCTGAAAACAAATTCTGACAAATAATATCAAGCTTGTTGTTCTGAATTAATCAGATCACAACAATAGTTTGCAGGAACCCTTCAACTCATTGATGTACTGTAAGTTAGAGTCTTGCTTAGAACTTGTTACATTTATTCATCTTTTCTCCTCTCTCCTTTTTCGTTTCCTTTGAGAAAACAAACACATACAGTATATATACGTATACATTTGCTTCATATTTTTAGGACGTTTACCGACACATCTGGTTGAGAGATTCTGTACAAAGACTGGTTTCATCATCATCGTCAATTGTCCCCAAACACGAGACGCTTCTGTAATAACTACCGTTACTGTGTGTTTCAAGAGCTCAAACTCAATTTCTGAGTATGCAATCACCGACAGAATTAAATTTGAGTAACCCTTGAGGGGGATGCGTTCAAGGTCACTCATACAAGATTCGTCAAGACTAAAAAAAATTGACGAGAAAATTGCAAGATTTTGCTGGATTTCATTTCAGTTGTCATTTGCAACTTTTTCCCAATCTTGTTGAAACTCCTCTGGTATCTTAACTACTACTACTATAACTACTACTACCACAGGCCCTCACTCTCAGCCAGCCAATATGTGCATCCATACATAATTAAGAGTCAGGGAAACATAGAGGAATCCAACTTGAAGTAAGGCTTAAGGAATAATCAGGTAGTCGAATCAGGATATGTACTGTTGTATGTACTCATGACAGACACCTCTGGGGGTTTTGAGGTTCAACTTGAAACTGCAAGTTATCCCCTTAAGATCCAACTTATCAGCTCAATGAGAAGTGAGCCCCAGGGCTATTCAGAACATCATCTAATGTAGAGAAATGAAGGCTTGTCACACAACTGAGAAGTCAGGAAACGGCAAACTTCTCATCTCCAATTTTGCTGATAATATCTTGCAAGGAGACCGCATTTGATGTGTGCAAGTTATGTTATCACATGACAATAGTTTTTATTAGCACACAACTCATCCCTAAATAGCAAACTGTAGAGTGTACTGTGAACAGTGTTATATTGGTTGAAGTAAATGCACCTATGCCACAGTGTTTTTCTTCTTTTTCTTTTCTTCTTTAAACAAATTGATGTACTTTTGGCTAAATTACAGTTTTTAGTTTGCGATGAGAGGTGTGATTGATATACATAGACCGTATAGGGTGATGACATGATGAGGGAGGGACATAAATTGAGTTTCCAACTGCAATGTGATATAAGAGTGTTAAGAAAATTACCAGTTCACTCTTGACATGGTTTAATGAGAGTGCTAAGCTTGTGAAGAGACAGGTAAGCAGGGACAAAAAGTTAACCGAGTGACTCTAGATGCATAGGCCAGTTATTTTATTTCCTCTTTGCCTGATGTCAAGAATGTCAATTTAACATACATGTGAATTCGGGAAATATTGTCCCTTTTGGCATTCCACGGACAAGTGAGAGGTAATTCCAGACAAAGGTATGATTCATAACTTCGTTATCTCAGTTTTATCTCCAGTAATGGATGCATGTACCTTTTCTCTCCTCTCCCTTTCTCTCTCCTTCTCATTTACTCTCTCTCTATTCCTCTCTTCAGTGTATTCCAAAACTAAACAAACACAGTCCGTCATTTCTAGGCAATCACTTGTGGCCAGGTTTATGTTATCTGAATCAACTGTTGCCCTGGCAACATTCAACAGCATTTTGGGAAATATTTTCCCTCCTAATGAATCTCAAGTAAAATATGTGCATGTTGTGAGACAGTTGTAATAAATTATTTTACTATGTGATGGCACAAACTCTTGAGTATCAGCATTCATGTTTATGTTCAAACAGAGAAAAGGAAAATAGTGGAACCTACACAGAAAGAACTTTGGCGCTAGTCAGTTCAGGGATCAGGTCTAAGTGGAAGCAAACCTGCTACAAAGTTAAAACGTTCCTGTCAACCAACCCACTCCCTCTGGAAATAGTTTCTAATGCATTATTGGGTGAGAAGGATGGAGGGGAGGGGGGTCCCTGTTCAACAGCGCCCAGAAAATGGGTAATCCTAACACCAAGATACTGCATGCCGGTCGTCATGTGGGAGAGCGGAAACTTGTTGCCAGTCTATGTATACAGGTCAGAGTGCACATATTACTTAAAGGCAGATAACAGTGGTACACTATTGAGGAGAACCTTTCAAGCATGGAGCCAGGGAGCCCCTAACCGACTTCCCTGATGGAGCAAGCGAGCAAAAACAAAATAAACATACACATACCTGGATAGAAATCGTTAGCTTTGGAGAGTTTTATGTTGGTCCCTGTATCTCTCTGAAGTTGTGCTATCGTTTGTCCACCTTTGCCAATTATTGATCCTGCTACTGTGCTTGGTATTAGTAGTTTAACAATGTATTTGTTATCGTCTGCAAAACAAAAAGTGACATAAAAAAAATAATAATAATGTTACAAATCGTAAGTCGGAGTGCTTTAAAAAAGTCTGTAACATGAGCAATCTATTAATATCTTCATAAGATTGCTTCATCAACTCTTTAAATTAATAAATAAATAAATAATTTAGTAGGCTTTGTGTAAGTTTTGACAAAGTCAAGCATCCCATGAAGTGGAGAAAAAAAAAAATGACAGATATGCCATTTCCAGAGAAAAGGCTGCAAGATCTTGAACTGTTTGTTATAACATGTCTTTTTTCATAGATACAGTATCTCCGAGGAACTGAGATAAATTTCTTGATTTAACACACCCATGGTGGGATCCTAAGCCAAAGCCGCCAATCTTTGCATCTATATTAATAAACATGATATGCAAATATTCTCTACAATTCCAACGGGATTGCAAGTCTTTAAATTGGTCGGTATGAACTGGACTGACCACTTTTTCGTCTCTGTCTAGCAAATATTTGGCAATAGTTCTATTTTTCCGTACGTAAAGTGGATTCAAACCTATGAATTTAATATTAGACCATAAGATCAGCAGATCATTTAGATCAAGGTTCTATAAACACCTACCATGGTAATAATACCCCAAATGAAAACAATAGTCGCTTCATTGAGAACCTGGTTATATATGCCACAAGACAAAACTGTTTTAACCCAATGAAAACCAATATGCACTGCATATAATATATATATGGTTGGGTACATTTCATTTTTTTTTTTGTTGATAAATGGAAGGTGCAAAGGAAGACTTTATGCAACGCAGGGAATCGTTTTCTGTCCGTCCTCAATCAGTATGTAGACCATACTTGCAATCAGTATGTAGACCATACTTGCAATCAGTATGTACGCCATACTTGCAACCAGTATGTACACCATACTTGTGATCAGTATGTACACCATACTTGCAATCAGTATGCACACCATACTTGCAATCAGTATGCACACCATAATTGCAATCAGTATGCACACCATACTTGCAACCAGTATGTACACCATACTTGCAATCAGTATGTACACCGTACTTGCAATCAGTATGTACACCATACTTGCAATCAGTATGTACACCATACTTGCAATCAGTATGTACACCATACTTGCAACCAGTCAACAAAACGAAGAAATAACAGAAAGATCCAAGAAAGTTTGGAAACCCTCTGGAGTGATCACAGGTTAATAATTTATAAGCTTCTCTTTTCTGCAATCATAATCACTTGTCATAATTTAAGATGACTGTGCGTATCTTAACAGAGATCAGACATAGTGCACAACATGTAATATAGTCCATGCAACTCACATAAAAACATGAGAGCGTTGACGTTATAAGCAGCTGGTTGTGTCTGTAACGTACACAAATACATGAACCCCAATACTTACCTGTTTTATGGGGTATTTACAAATGACGATGCTTATGTGTTATCTATCCTAGGCCTAAGAACTGATAAGATCCTCCAACTACACTTCCTAATGACAATCTCTTGAAGGATACTGCCCTCTACTTTTGCTTATACTTCCTGTGCCATCCTTGTGTTTTTGTTTTTTTTTAGGGGAGAGTTTTGAGAGACGTTTTTTTTGGCACCCCCACAGTGTGTGGTATATTTGTTCAGTACCATATGAAAGGCGATTAATATAAATGACAGTCTAATGACTTTCAAAACAAATACTCTATCAATACTTCAGGCCTTGGCCTTTTATTTTCACAGCATACTGTATAATTTTTCCACACATATATACCTGTATGCACATACACGCACACATATATACATTGAAAAGTCACAGAGAAAGCTCCCAGTGTTGTCCACTAACTGTTAAGACTCAATACACCAGCTTGTGGCAGATTGTTGAGTGAAAAGAAGGAAAATTCCACAGAATTCATACAAAAACAGCACATCATTCCAGCTTGCTGGGAAATGGAATGAGTTTTTTTTTTTCTTAATTACTTTTTTCAAAGTTAAGTTTGGACAGACTGATCATGTGCTTCAGCATCATGTTCAGTCTGTCCAATTTGCAAATTAATGTACAATTTTTCTTTGCAAAATATAAGCTAATAGCTCAAACAATCTGGTCAATTGTTTACTCAAGTCCCTGATAATGCTCTTGTACACGCGTGGTCGTCGTCGTCATCATCATCAATGAAGGAAAGATGAATCATGAAGCTAATTTCATCTGCCAGTAATTTCTCTAGTTATATGAAAGAGGTTGTAAATAATTAGCTCAGCAACAGCTGGCAAAGTTATTAATGGAATAACATTGATAAATAGTGACAATACAATTGTAAAATCGTCATCTAGCCTTTTTTCTGAATGAACATAGGTAAACATTTACAAGCGTAAATAAAGTTTGAACCAAGCACTAATCTACAGGTGTAAAATTCGCCACTGTGGTATGTATTGAGAGGAAACTGTTAGACTAGAAACAGATGACTCGACAATTAAAAAAGTACTGGTTTCAAAATTTGGTTCAATTTCAAGGAAAGGCCTGTCTGCCTAACGAATGAATATAACAATAGCATGCTTATATACTTTGTTCCTTTTTATCAGTAAAAATATACACAAAACCGATGTTTTCAAAAAATTTATTCATTTTTTAGGATAGGCCTGTCAGCCTAACGATTGCATATAACAATAGCATGCTTATAAACTACATTCCTTTTTTTTTCGTTAAAATATACTTAATTAAAAGGAAAAATCCAGGATTATCCTTTTAATCTTTTAATTAACTTGTTTAGAAAAATTTAAGACAATAGCTGCAGTAGCAAACAATGAACTACTACTAGATAAACATGAACAAACTCTATATATGTAAAAAAATAAAATTACATTCTATCTTTCCAAATCTCAATTCTATCTTTAGGCAAGGAAATGCATAGTTTACAATTCAACCATAGAGTTAGCATTTTGCAACCCAATTAACTTGCCAGCTACCTGTTACAACCTTTTGTTTTTTTGCCCTAGAGCTCATTATTTGGTGTGTAACCTGTTGCTGAATTACATTGTTAGCATGAAATGTACAGTGGAAAACATTTCACTTCCTCAAAGTCTGACTGTGAAACAAGTAGCCATGACCTTCCCCACAACAGACTGTGCAACATCACAGAGTTTCTGACCGTCGGGGCCTTGCCTAATTTTAGTACGAAAGGCTCCAGGAAATGTTTGCAGAATTGATCCACAGTTTTGTATAGCCACTCCAAACGTTCTCAGTTTCTCTTCGTGTATTAGCGTCCTCTTTTCCACTATTATAATCAATACAGTATGCCTAAGTAATTTGATGGTTTTTACGTTTGGACTGGATTTTGCAGTGTTTGTCTATCCGCACAGAATCGAAGGAGAGCTTATATCGCAGCTCAAACCTTCCGCCACGAGATGGGAGAACCGGTAAAGCTGGGAATTAAGTACTGTTCCGTAGTAACAAGCGAGAGTTTCTCGGCAGACTCTGGTACACGAATAAGGACAAAACGTATCGTGTTCATTTTTAACCGTCAATCACGAGAAGGCCCACAACTATGTATGCGAGGAATCGTCAGGGCAAAATATCCACAACCAGGATGCATTACAACGGTAATAATCAAATTTGGGAAATTCTACACTTTTTGTGGGCTTATTAAAGCAAGTAAAATGTATTAAATTCCCAAATGGTGATCACACACCTTACAATATATACTCTCTCTTTTTAGCTATGCTGCAATAAAAAAAATGTTTTGTTTACAACATAAACCTAAGATGACAATTATTCACAAAGTATGCTAGGATACAGTACCTGGACCAAAAGATCACGGCATTTTGAGATACAATCAATTCTAGAATGACAAACCCTGCGTTGCATATTTTGTGAAAGTCTTCTTTTATGGAGACCTGTGACATCGATTCGTTGTTTAGTAAATATTATTCATTTGCTTATGTGATGTGTACAGTTAAGTACTTAATTAATTACATACTTCATTAATCATGTAACTGTGGGTCTCTTCCTTGTTTAGAGTTGAACTTTAAACACTCTAAAACAAAGGTAGATGAGAGGTAACGAGGTGGCAGGTGAGCAGCAATGCAACAACAGCGATATACATGCTACCAGTGATTACATAATATTCACCTACGACAAAATTCACTATGTGAGCCCTCAACCCAAGACTGAACACTTCCTTTCATCAGGAATGTTATCTTTCAAAGAGCAAAGTCTCCCCAGAGGAGGTCTCTTCATTCTTCCGTGGTTAGAGATACATTTTATGCGTAACACCAATGTATACGACGACAAGTGAACATACCAATTTTTTTCTTGTGTAGTTAAATGAAGGCGGCCCGGTACCTCCGATAATAAACGTCCACATCCATCAACTTGATAACATTATTAAAGTTTCGAGCCACAAACGGCATAATTCAAGATCACCGTGATTGCACGTTTATTGCAAACAGGTCCCATAGTTCATTTGAGTATAGACTGTAGCCCTGGTGAGGTATCTACAAAATGGTGGGATAGGAACTTAAAGACTACCGGTACTTCATAGACCGTACCACAGCATTATGTTGCAAACCACATTATTAGCCATGTGTGTTACATTATCTGCAACAACTCCAGCTGGATGGCCAACAGGGATAAACCCATCCGTGGAGGGAGTTAGGGGAAGGGATAGGTTGAGGAGGGATGGGTTGAGGGGAAGGATAGGTTGAGGGAGGGAGGATAGGTGAAGAGGGGAGAACAGGTTTAGGAGAAGGATGGGTTGAGTAGGAACAAGGTATCATTTCCAAGTATGACATCAATCACATGAGTTATCTTAGGCTTCAAGAATGATGCTAAGAGGCATGTACAACATATTCCTTAAGTATTCCACCAGAAAACGTTCTCTATTCCATTGATAGAAATATTGCACTTCTTGGAACTCAAAATATGGCTTCTTTTTAAAAAAAAATTAGCCAAGCCTGTGTGTTTGAGTGTATGGAATTTAGTAGAGCCAGTTACATTGTTGACTCTAGTTGCCAGTATTCTAGTTTGTGAGTATTAAGTAGTTGTCCCTGTTTTCATTTTCAACTCTCTCTCTCTCTTGTATCTCCTCCACACCCGGACCCCCTCCGCCCTTTTGTTTCCTTCCTCCCCATTTGCTAAACTCTATATCTTAAATCCCTCTTGCACGGTTGATCTCTTGCAGCCATTTCATCTCCTACACTCTGCGCCT
>JXUT01148123.1:0-13040 GCA_000934455.1 Apostichopus parvimensis | reverse complement strand
TAGTTAGCGACAGCTTTTACAACTGGTATTATAACCATTATCAGTGTTGCAACTCCAACGTAAATAAAGTAAAAAGAAGACCGAACGGAAATAAAATATTCGTAATTTCGTAATCTGATATCGAAATATATAATCTGACATGAAATATATTACAATCTCGGACGTTTGCTTCAAGTTTTTATTGGTTTACATCAGCGAGGGAAAACTTCCGATCGAACGTTGTTTCTAACGATTGGACACAGTAGGTCAATGGCACTTCTCCATTGACTTAACTACATGTGAGAGAAATCACACACTAAAGTCCCATTGACTTCGTCGCGCGTGTCGCTGGAAATCAGACTCGCTTTTGTCGGTTGCGGGAGTTCAGTTACCGATTGGGGTTATTTTAGCCTTTATGGTACATGCGGGAATAAACTGCTCCAGGTGTTTCGCAAATATATGCATAAGTGTGTTTACCTAATCACAAAATACTGTAATGCAGTAGAATTACTGAGGACTTTTGCCAAACATTTTTCGGGAATTTTAGGAGTATTTGGCGCCTTGATTTCATCATTTTATCGCATTTGTCAATACTTGGGCGCATTTGTAATCTGAACAGTTATGAGGCTCAACCGTTCTCTTCATACTAGCCTAATGTACGTAGAGTTTACAATGAGCAAAGCCTAATGTTATTGTTTTCACTTTCCAATGTTCACGTACGGTGAAACGGCCAAAGTGGTTAAAAAGTATATTGTTTTGGTTTTTTATTTAGTCAAGACCTTACATCTTTCTTATCAATCGTTAAACATGGATAAAAGGAAGTGCAAAAAAAAAAAAATTCGTCCCCCTAAGCTTATCGCGGGTATACTGTATGATGTTAACTGCCCAAACTGGATACTATATTGAAGAGCATTAGTACAATCTCGCGTGAGGACTTGCGATACCGTTACCTTCCCGGCTTTCAAAAGGGTTAAATCGAATGATCTACATTTTTCTCCCGTTGTGGTTGTGGTGAATCAAAAGCTCGAAAAATACAATCTTTTATGTAGAAAGTAACAATCGGTTCCGCATATTCGGTAGCGCAATGGATTTGCCGATGCCGATTATTTACCGATTGTCTAGTAATAGGCCCGATGCCGAATATCTAACCGATAAAAGTCGAACACTAATCGTGTCACAGTTGAATTTTATAGAATGTGTTAGACTGTTTAGCCGGAAAACAAGTAACAATGTCATTGAGTATGTATTGAGAAGACACATTATGCGTGTCTTACAAAGAGCTAAACACTAATAATATTATGATGGTTTAAAATCTTATTGATGTGTTTGTTTTTGTGCGAGCTTAGTAGAAAACCCTTAAAAAAGAATGCTTGATAGCCTCGAATGAAATATGCGGTATTAAATATAGTCCTTGAAATTATCATACCCTCGATTTGTCCCCTTTATTTGAAGTCCGAGTCCGAATCAAACTAAATGAGATTGTACCAAATATGTGTAAGTCGGAACTTACCAAACATATAAAATATCGTAGAACACTAAGTAACTCATGTAATTCAATTGTTGAGTGGTATTAAAATGTGTAATGCTTACCGCAACAAAGTAAAACATTATTTTATTGACGATCATTATAACAACATTATTTAGAAAATTATATTATTTGATTATTATTGTTTTTTTTAAGAATCCTGCTAAGCATTGCATAACTACTTAATATATTAGAGCAAAGGCAAAATCCATACCCCATACACACTTTTATATTCGAAAGGTTTTTACTGTCATGCAAACAATGGTGTTGTCAATTTCTACTCTCAACATTGAAAATATCAAACGAAGTTTTGAATTCCGCATTCCGTCCCTCCCACGCTCACCTCAATTAAGGCCTAAACATTGTGTATTAATTAATACAAAAAATGTAACTTTTGCAAGATAAATTTAAAAATAGAATGTGAACAAGCCGAGATTAATGATCCAATAAGTCCATTAAGTCCAAATAAAATAAAACCATGACTGAACTTGAAAGAAAAAAGCTATACATTATCGACCAGCCCTTTCCATATTTCACACAAACTATGCCAAAATAGAACTCTTCTTAAAATGTCTAGTGTTCTCTCTCGACATTGATACAAAGATTGAAACAAATTTGCAACGCTTTGTAATATATACCTCTTACCGATATTGGTTGTTTCTCACAAGTTTGATATGTACGCCGTCACTGTATAAACCATTGATATCATTTACATTTTGTCTTTGTTGATATTTCAACCAGGCACGTGACCAGCATCTTTAGTGTGAGGGGAAAAGTATCGTTTATTGGCCTCGTCTTAAGAGCCAGAAAACGTATTTTTGTGAAGACTTACATCAATATGACGTTTTACAGCACCGTATAGTGTCTACCCTTTGTTGCATAGTTTACTTAGGAAGGAGGGAGTGGGGTGGGCTCCAAATATAGCATGCGTCCGTTGGGAGGTGTCTAAACGGGGAGGCCCCTTTATGAAATAAAACGTGCAACACTGTTTCTATTATATAGCATGCATGTGTACTTTGAATTTTTATGTCTGCTGTAGCCGCTACATTATATAAAAGATCAATGAAACATTCTAAAGCGCCTCTATTCACCAGCCAATGAATTGATACAGAAAACAAACTATTGTAAAGAAAAAACTTTAACTTGAAAACAAACATTGCAACGGTTCAGTAAATATGCATTTGTTATATTAATAAGATACGAGGTACGTAACCTTTATATTTTCTTTCCATTCGCCGGAGTGATACTTTTCATGAAGCTGGGAAATGCAGGTATAATGTAAGACGATACTGAGCTAGACTTGAACATATTAACTGACTATTGTGCACCTGTTACCGGTTAATCCCGATAATATCATCCCATGCTCGCCAAACTCAACTTGTTGTAGTAAGGAATCTCACAGACAATAGGTTGAGATATGCAATTTATCCTTCTCTTAGATTTGACGTGAATAACATATTAAGAGGGCTGTCAAATATTCTTTTGATAGAATACACACTGGTTCTATTATTACTGGCTCGGCAGTTGGGTTAGTTGAGACAAACTGAAATACTTCTTGGCTTGATCAGTCGCCATATTGAAATGGGGAGGGTGGTATGATAACGAATTTCTAAATTGACAATATTTCACAAAACTCGTAGTAATTATCATAAATAATCATATGCTACAACAAAGGTTCAGTATTTCACACCCTCCTTCTACCCCTACCACAGGATCGCCTAATTCATATCGGCCCAATGCAAGATATATGTGTAGTCGATTCTTAATGGCTGAAAATATTTGTGCTGGTATGAAAACAGCGGTTTGCTGAAAAAGAGGTAAAGACGAGTGCTGTTAACTCCCCACATTTCACATCGAGATCCATATATCTTTGGTTTATTAACTTGTAGTTACCATTATAAAGATACGGCAAATGTTTGCTATGTAACCGTCCATTTACCGTGTCCGGGGCGACGGAGCCGTGATAAAACTAGGACAGTTGATTTGGCACATACTTCTCCACTCTTCTGATTAACCTGAAAATTGGCCTCCGTTTGTTAATAGAAAGTACCAGTTCCTACTTTTGTTATTAAAACTGGGGGTGGGGAAAGTGACTCCCCCCCCCCACAGTAATTTGGGGACGCGATGGGCGACGGTGAAAAATCAAAAGGGAGCAAAAAAATATGTAAATGTAGTCGAAGCTGGGGATGGGGCCGATGATGGGGCAGGAGGGTGGAGGGGGGAGGGGAGCGCTAACAATAGAGAGAAAACGTTTGTGTTGCGACCTAACGGTATCAGGTTCGAATTTCCGAACTCGTCATCTCCTATATTTAATAGAAGTGGGTTAATTGCATATATACTAATGTCAGTACTGAGTAGTTTATCTTTATTTGGGAAGTTTGAGAGTTATTTGAGGTCAACTGGACACAACACTTGGAAACCTCGAAACTAAATTATTTCAGCAATATCAAATAGATTAATCTTATATTTAATATATTACTGATATTTACAAGGTGATACCTATCAATTAGGTCAAAGCATGGGCGTATAACCCATGAGGGGAGGCGGTGGTTTTTGGTCTTCCCCACCCCCTACACTTCTGAAGATGCATGCTCTCATTGACTTTAACATTATCACACAGTACAGTTTTGGAGTGAGGCTTTAACCCCAAACTTTTAAATACGGATCTACGCCCATGCGCAATGTTCTCTACACAGATCTGACACAGAAAAAAACTGAAAACATATATTTCAGCTGCAGACCTACGTCAGTGGATAAGTATATTCCAAGCCAAGGAACAATGCTGTTGAATTTTGTTGTCATTTCATTGTTAATTCTCTATAGGTTTTCTGCAGCACGGATCAGGTTGTGTTTGTTTTTTCCTTTTTTTTAGGGAGAGGGGTGGTAGGGGGCAAGTAATAAAGAGAACTTACTGAAAATTTATCTCAAGAATATGTGCGCTACATGCGGGTGGGGGGTCGGGGGCAACCACGAGATAGAATGTCATAAACAATCGCCTCAGTAATACGTGCTCTACGCGCGCAGTTGCAGTGTCTCTCTGAGTGGCTATTTATAGTTGTAATCACATTGTTTTTTTTAATATGTAATATAACCGGATGGTTTTTGACCTCACAGGCGCGCACATTATCTATTCGTCTTGCCGCCCAAAATTGCTTAAGTTTTTGTACCAAGAAAGGAAAATTGAAGTTACAAATGTAGTTTAAAAAATGGATATGATAGCATCATTTGCATCTAAGCCCTTTTCGAAAAACAAAATTTATAAATGGAACGGGGACATCCCCTCTCCTTTTACCCCTACTTCAGGATCCACCGCTATCTGCCTGAAAATAGGGACAAAAAATCGACTTTCATCCCTTTCGTTCTTACTCCGTTTCAGTGCACGTTTTTGCAGGTTTTCCATCCCGCCATTGCGTCTTAAACAATTTTGAGATGAAGATACAATATTTCAGCTTTAATATTCATTATTTCTAGATTTCATATTTCACCAGTAAACTCGACCAATTGTAGACATTTTAATTCTCATTTAAGGTGAGAAGGAGTCACGAAGACGAACTATTATATCAAATCAATTTACTGAAAAGAACACACGATGAAAATCACGTGATCCGAGCGGAAAGGGCATGCGGTTGTTACAAGGAACCTGTATTACTCCGATTGTTGTGTACACTGTTGTATTTCTACATGTCTGAACAACTTTATATTAATTGTAAAGATATACATATACATAATTTAGCCAATTTTGATAATGTGGACGGCTATACATTTCACAATTACTATCAATCACATACATTTGCATACAGCAGTTCCAACTACCATCATTATTATCTACCTTAATATACCCATCCTAATTTACTTCTCGAGAAATCGTTGAAACACAAAATTTCAGAATGATCAATCAGATGTGATATATTTCCTTGTTATTTGTTGTTTACTTTCCTTATTTTCATCGATTTGGTAAACATTAAATCTTACTAGGAGGACATTCCTCTACGTCTTCTACATCTAACACGATGATTACTCTACTTCTCTCCATAGGTTTGTGTTTTACGATCTGCCAGCCACTATTCCGATTAGATCCATTCCATCATCCTTGAAATCAAGAAATGTGAAAGGTATTGTCATAATGACGTCATAATGAACACGATTCAAATTTCGTACATTTATTTAAAGGCTTTACCAACTATATGAATGTATGTTAACTTGTTGATTGTTGTTGATACACATGTAGGAGAGTGATGAATCAGCAACACATTACTGCTGTTTTGTATGAAGGGGACACCCAAAATAGAGTCTTGTGATGTAACAACAAACCGAATAATATATATTTAACAACACTTAATATTGCTAAGCTTAGTTGATTGAAGAGATAAGTCATGTTACTTTCATTCGCTCTTTCACGATCACTGCCCTATAAGATGTTTTTTTGTGAGTAGTCATCACATCAATTGATGCTTTAAATCTCTTTCTCAAATGTAATGGTATCATACACTTTGTGGCTTTGGAAACTAAATTACACTGCGACAATGAATGGTAGTAAGGTTTTGAAGTAGTGTTGTGCTTTACTCTTCCAATGAAAGTAAATGTTCCACTACCCCCTCGGAGTGTGTCCATTTCAACCCTCCCCGCCCCCTCCTACACCTACACCTACACAAACATAAAAACATACCCATATCTACGCTTAAACTATTCTTTCAATCTGAATTTCATAATAAAACCGCGAACTCTAACTTAATTCTTTTCCAAGCAAACGAAGGTTTCGTTTATCTGAAATTTGTGAGACGCATTTCTAGGTTGATTGTTGTGAGACCAACACAATACTTGACACATTCCTAAGTATATGTATTTACACAACGGTATTGATGTAAAGTATGCGTACTACATCAAGGAAACTGGTATAACTCACTATCGGTGATATATGAAATCTCGGAGATAGGTATAGGCCTACTGTATTATGTTAGTTCTCGTCCGTGATCCCTTTGTAAACCGCAGTCTCTGAATACATTAAAAATAAAACCAACATCTGTATCAGCTAATATCACTGGCCATGTATAACGACGAGAAAAATAAGCGAACACTAGACGGAGACCAAAAGTGTAACAGAATCGTTGGAACAAGATGTAACGTACTTGAAATATCATAATGGTAACATTAATCAACAGCATCATAACATCAAATACTTTATCTACGCACAGATAACACACTCGTTCTGTTTTTTTTACAGGGGATTGGTAAAACCGATATAATATAGGGTGGTGGGGTTCTGTGTTCCTTCCCCAGAAAAGGGGTTACTTAAGACTTCAATGATACCTTCTGAAGTTTGACTGATAGTTTGACTTATGTATTTGAGCCTGAACTCAAAATTGTGCTATAACTTCTTTATAATGCTGTATTCGTTTCAAATGCGTGGTGATGGTGTAGGGGGGGGGGGCATCCCATCACCACCTCGGTCGGCGCTTGAAAAGAGTACAATCTGAATGTTTTAGCCAACAGTAACATCCATGAATAATTTGCCTTGAAAAAAAATAATACTATAACATGTATAGGTGGGTAATGAAATAAGGGAAAGCATTATAAATATATGTGACGGAGGTATGCAAGGGGTATGTCACTCATTAACTGTTCCAGAACGGGCACCTATTTATTTTATTTCATATAGTAGTCAAGACAACGAAGCAGAAACTGCGTTAAACTATCAATAGTAATGTAATTATATATTTTCCTTATCGTATACGCACATCTTTTGGAAATCGTTAAGTTACGAGTGAACGCGTAGCGAGACTCACAGGGCTTGAAATAACCGACGACAAACAGCCGTCGTGCCCTAGCTGTTCGCCGTGGTGTCCCTGAAAAATACATCTCGTCGACGGCAAGACTTTGCCGTCAGTCCCTTTATGTTTTGCCGTCGGTGCCAAGTACATTGCGTCATTTAGAGTAGTACACTAAGTTACACTATAGAGTAACCCAAATATCTTGCGGAGATTTTGTTTGATTCATCCTTTGCAATGCTTTAGCCTATTTTGTTCATTTTGTCATGAGTTTCGGCGGCCACCTGTATATATTATGCATGCAGTACAAACATAAATGTCGTTGAGATAATTCTTTATGCTTCCTTCACAAGGTCCTTACTATTCAACGTTCTTTTTGCTTCCACAGTAAGTCAATGGGACTTCTCCATTGAGTTAACTGCGTGTAAGGGAAATCACACAGTAAAATCCTATTGAATTTGTCGTGTGAAACTTGGACTTGCTTTAGTCGATTTTGGTTTCTGTATTCAGCTATAAACTGGGCGGGAATCATTGAAATAGAACTTCAATTTCTATGGCGGAAATGCTAATATGAGAACACCAATAGAAAAAGTAAACTCCACTTTTTAAGTCGACAATTAGTTGGAAAAGGTAGTTACGTATCATGTAGAGCATTAACCGTGTAGCTATTAATCGCTGAACGATCGCATGAGTTCTTTATTTATCCCGTCAATAATACATCCCGTAAATTCTCTTTTCAGTCTTACCATCTATGATATAAAAAAGTAAATAGGAAAATAATTGTGAGAATTGTTTCAATATTTACTATTGAATCACGAACGTATACAGCAGCTATAACTATGGGAGCAAAGTACCAGTGGCGTCTCCAGAAAATTGTGAATGCTGTCCTATGGATAGGTCTAAGGGGAGTGGTTTCCTTCTCCCCTTTGATAATTTTTGATTAATTAAGATTCCTTCGATGCAATCTGGCGCTAGATTTTGCAACTTGAAGTAACTTTATGTTCAAGAATTTGCAAGCCTAGTCTGTCCGATATTTATGTTTTTAATTGTGACGGATACAAAAGTTATACAAAATATGGAAATTAACCCTTTTGCTTTGATAATGTTTTAAATAAAAGTGTTTAAAATATGAAATTTAAATTCTTGCAGGGTAGTAGTGAAGTTTAAGCACTAGCGGTTCACGCCGGGGACTCTGTGACATTGTTAGTGAGAAAACAACTGGTTATTGTGATGGTCGGTGGAAAACAAGATTTACTGATGAACATAATACATTTCGTCCTTTGTAAAAAAAAAATTGTTTGAGTTTTGTTTTGAACACTACAGATCGCATCTCGGGGAGAGGGGGCGGTGGGGGCACCTGGGCAACTTCCAGGGTTTTTCATCGGTATAATATTTTCGATTTCGGTGGTGAGTGATTTTATCCATACACGAAACAATACATGATCATAAGAAAGGTAATGCGAAAGCAAAACTGTGCTTTTATATGGCAAATGATGGGTTCTGTGTTAACCTCGTATATGAGGTGGCTTGACGTTCATCGCGATAAATTTTCGCCCTCCCCCCAGATGCGATTTGTAGTGCTAAAAAAAACCTCAAACAAAACTTGTTTACAAAGGACGAAACGTATTATGTTCATCAGTAAATTGATTAAACGTGTAATGCTTTTTTTACACGATCGCAGCCCCTATATCATGTCACACGGCACACACCACGTAAGCTAAGGGGTTATTGATGACTTATACGTACTTGTGAGTAAAAGTTGCTTTGCGCTGCCTTTTATACTAAATTGCATCGACCATAAATGTCGTCAGGGCCCTTACTCAGATTCATTTTTGCCGTCATGCCCTTTCCATTTGCCGTCATGCCCTTCACAATTGGAAACTACCAAGGGCATTTTTGCCGTGCCCTTTTTAAGGCTTATGTCAAGCCCTGGACAAACATAATACTGAAAGAGTTCTTTGCTTACACTAACGTGTTATTTGTATACAAGCAAATATAATTTCCCTATTTGTAATTGAGAACGCGATTTCATAGGCATTCAAAGGGGTGAGTAGGGTGTCACACACTTTAGTATGTAAGTTTCTTGAAACTTCTTAGACATTTGGACAGGATTATTGTTTAATGTGATAATTGTGTATGTCAAGTCTTAATAACACGATGTTAGATTATACAGTCCTTACTCCTCCATGTAGGACACGTAGAGAGATTGATGTCTTTAGTCTCCATACATTTGAAAACAAACAGACCTTAGAAAGTGGCTGGAAACGAGACATTTGAATCTTAGTTTACAAAACTGACATACTCTCAGGACATCGTAAATGTGATCACGTGTTTATTACATGTTTTGTCTAGTCTTCCAGTTTTAAATTTTACTTCAAAAAATAATTCTAAAATACTTTATAGTTTTTATTCTATTATCAAAGTGGATTTCATGACATTTGATGACGTCACTGATGTTTTATTATTCTCTGATCAGTTCATCGTCTCATGGATTATCAATCTTGATCTGAGCATCGAGTACTCGACTATCATGATTTGGATTCTTAACGTATAGTCAAAGATTCGTTCCTCTTTGAGTTGTTTCACATGTGGTATTTTAGGATAAGTTTACAACTGATATGTTATATTAATGTGATGATAACAAGTCTAAACTGATTGGTTTTATAACTAAGAGGATAATGGTTGTTAACTGATTATATTTAAAACCGAGATAATAATGATAATAAACTGATCGGTAATCTTACTGAGATATAAGGATTGCAAACTGATCGGTAATCTTACTGAGATTAAAGATTGCAAACTGATCAGCTATATTACCGAGATGATAATGATAGTTAACAGATCGGTAATCTTACTTAGATGTAAGGATTATAAACTGGTCAGCTATAGTACTGAGATGATAATGATAATAAGCTGATAACATAATATTTAAGGAATCAACTAGATTGATAAATAGGCTGAAGTGAAGTTATCATCGAGGTCAACATAAATCCGGTTATCATAATGTTTACAATTTCATTCTAGAACAATAAAAAGTAAGTATGCACTGATGCTTTACATAACTCGTTTTCGTTTTATCCATACAGTTTGGAATAATATGTTCTTTTGTTCTCGTCGTTTGAAATTGCAGACCGGTGAATGGAAGGTAAGACATAATCCACCTGTACTGCTGATAATACAAGTCGGACCTCTGTGTTTTCATTCACATTAAGTATTAATACCAATATAGTGAAACATTTGTCGGTTAAATGTACGTAATTGCTCAGTAGTATAGGGGGGGGGGGTGGTTGTAGTCCGTATATATCTAAAATGTTAACACAAAGTGACTTAGAGATCCCTTCCTCTTGCTTTTGTTGCTGAACTTCGGTCTAATTTCCTTCCTTCTGACCCTGAATGTAGCTCCGTGTTTCTCTCATTACTCAAACGACTACTTTATTTTTCAAACAATTCTCCACAAGTACCAATTATTAACAATGGAAAATAATGACTAAGATTAAAATATAATAAACGAAGTCAATGAAATCGTGTTTTAGCTTCACTCCTCCATAACGTCCCATTAAAACTGTGATATTGTTGATGAATTATATTTTTTCAAACTCTAAAACTCATTTCGTGGCAGCTGTACTGCATGCACATATACCTTCGAAGAATAGCCGAATTAAAATCGCTGTGCAAGAAAGAACGAGAAAATTGAGGGATGGGAGCTGTAGAAGAGAACAGAGGGGAACGGGGTGTTGAGAGCATTGTTTTCCTGAATATCATTCAGCACTAACAACACTAAGTTATATACTGACACACCCTATCACTTCCATATCAGTGATACCGTTGATACTACAAGTATTGTAAAATTGGCCTTTGTAGCCAAAAGGTATACCTTTAGATTTCAGGTTTGTTACATATTGTGCAATAGTATGATGTATTTTCCGTGTCTGGGTTGTGAATGTACATTAAATGAGCTTCAAGTTTGGATTCCGATGACCGTAGAATGTCATGAACAATGTAAGTATTTTTTAGTTTATGTTCATTTAATATCGGTGAAATATTAACCATAGTACATACAACATTCGTGTAACAGTCATTTTAAGCGACCCTGCAGATGAATAGTTGCCCCGCATAGCTGCCGCGTATAACTGTCGCGTAGAGCTGCCCCGTATCGCTGCCCCCGTATTGCTGGCCCCATATAGCTGTCCCCATTGAGCTTCCCCGTATAGCTGTCCCGTGAAGCTGCCCGTATAGCTAGCCTCGTATAGTTGCCCCTGTATAGCTGCCCCGTATATTTACACCCGTTAAGTTGCCTCGTCTAGCTATCCCGTATAGCTGCCCCAAATATCTTCCCATGTATAGCCGCCCCTGGATAGCTGCCCTCGTAAATCAGTCCCATATAGCTGCCTCTGTATAGATGTCACGTATATTTGCACCTGTATAGTTGCCTCGTCTAGCTACCTTATATAGCTATAGCTGTCACGTATAGCTTCCCAGTATAGCTGTCATGAATATCTGCCCGTATAGCTGTCCCGTATAACTATCCTTGTATCGTTGCCCCTGTATAGCTCCTCCTGTACAGCTGCCCCGTATACTTGCACCCGTATAGTTGCCTCGTCTCGCTACCTAGTATAGCTGCCCCTGTACTGTTGCCCATGTATAGCTGCCCGTGTATAGCTATCCCTATATAGCTGCCCCTGTATAGCTGCCCTTGTATATTTGTCCCGGTATAGCTCGCCCGTATTGCTGTCCCTGTTTAGCTGCCCACGTAGAGCTGCCCCTGTATAGTTGCCGCCGTATAGCTGGCCCGTATATCTGTACCCGTAGTGTTGCCTCGTCTAGCTACCCTGTAAGCTGCCCCCATATTGCTGTCCCTGTATATCTGTCACTGTTTAGTTGCCCATATAGCTATATATATATAGTTATCAGCTATTCTATATCCAGATTAGTATAAAAATGACTGACGTTCAGCTGAATTACATTTTGTTAATAATATAACACTGTTCTCTCTAATAGCTTCCTGAGATTTGAAGGATCTCTTCTGTTTGATTATTTATTTATGAAGGTAAATGTTTTTGTGACGGTTGAAAGTACACTACTATATATAACATTTAACACATTGTGTTTCTAGGTTAGAAATGAGGATGACCTGGTGACCGATTTAACATTGTTTTTCTTTGTATGGATTTAAAATTATATCAGAAACTAGTTTTCATTGCCTATAAAATATGTGATGGGAAATTTTTTCACAAAAACTGTGCGACATGGCTAAAAGCTTGCTCACAGACTCGCTGTATACAAACACAATGTTCAACAAGACCACCCACATGGATCTGATTATTTTGTCAAGATACTGCGTCACAGATATAAATATTCTAAGCCTTTACAGTATATTGTTTTGTGTATATTGTTAAAAGCATCTTACATGCACAATAAACTCCCCTTTGGAAAAACTGCATGATCTGTTTAAAGCAATGGTTGGATGGCAAGCCTCAATGAACGAATGTAGCATTAACACATCTGCTTTCGCTTACTGTATCAACTTAATCGCCATCAATAGCACTCAAAAGTTACACTCGGATATTATGCTTGAACTCATGAGAAACGTGGTTGCTTTTTAACCAGCATCGGAACTTAAATCAGACCTATCACATAGTTTATAACATACGTACATATATACTAGCTTTACCTTCTTATAAATGTACCGTTGAACAAATAACATGTACAATTTTTTTCCGTAAGAAATATCTAACACGAATCTATTAAAAAGTCGCATGTATTGTTCATTT
>JXUT01148116.1:0-12684 GCA_000934455.1 Apostichopus parvimensis | reverse complement strand
AATGTTTTCTGTGACAGTTTGAGGTCGTTTGGGCTCAACAGAGGTCAAAAGTCTGAAAACTCGGACCATTTATTGACGAATGGCTTTTCTATGTCACTAACTGTCACATGATTTGACCGTTGTTCTTTAAAGTTGCTGAGGTTTTCCACTTCCAGTAATGACAGTTATCTGTCATCAACTTTCAGAAGGGTAGTACCTTGGCAATAGTTAAGTTATCTAGAACTCTTTCCTGATGTTCTGGTACTTGACTTTAGGATACATTTTCCTCTGTTGCTTTATCAATCAGGTGATTCCATATAAACTCATAAGGCAAGGAATCACTTCGCCTGTTTGGCTTCCTGCAGAGGACACGAGTATGACTGACGTCTTACGTTGTTGATGGGTGATGAGCACAACAAACATTGTGCTTTGGGTAAAGGGGTTACTGAAAAGTTGAAAACTGTGAGCTGCTGTTTAAATGCATTGACTTCTTATGTCTAGGCAAGATTTAAATGCCTCATTCAAACATTAGTTTATGAAGGCCTGGCCCCCTGCCAGGGAAACAATGTTCAACATAAAGTATAGTGCTTGTAAGCGTAGACAGAACCACAAAAAAAAATTATAGAAGAGTATAGTTCAAAGAGTGGTAACCTACACAGTAGAGCATCATTTTCATGAAGTGTGACTTCAGCTGGTGTTGAATCCTGAAAATCTCTGGCTACACTGGAACCACAGAATTACAAACATGGACCACAAATACAGACTAGGGTGCTTCATATAAAGCCATTATAACTGGATAAAATAATTCACACTACATTCAAGGTAGCCTAGATTTCCTTCTTATGGTGTA
Organism: Apostichopus parvimensis; assembly: GCA_000934455.1. NCBI lineage: Eukaryota > Metazoa > Echinodermata > Holothuroidea > Aspidochirotida > Stichopodidae > Apostichopus > Apostichopus parvimensis. Next base: position 11,855 of record JXUT01148116.1, on the reverse strand, counting down.
GACGACACTAATTTACTTGTTGTGTGTGAATGTTTTGAAATCTCCATTCCTCTAAGTTACTTACTTGTGCTGCATACATGTTGCCTACAGGTGTATACCAGGCACCCTTATTTGAACGTAGCTGCACGATGCAAACATTTAATGCTCATAATCCCTCCACTTTGTCACACAAAGGTTTACTTATAGGTAGAGGATGGGGAACCCTCCCCATTCCCATCCTTCCTCAGGCTGAAAATTTGACCTCCCATATCTCATTTCTGGCTATGATCCATGTCCTACAGTATGTTGTGCACAATTGTAAATAAGTCTGTATACTCTCAATTGGTTGCTCCATATCTGGAAGTTATGTTCACTGAGATACAGATGATATATGATCATACTAAAGCATCCATGTTAAACATTTGCCACCGACAAGGCCATATCTGGTTTCCTGTGTGAACCCCATAGCATGAGGTCTGATAACATTTATTAGCTCACTAAAGCTTGTTCTCAAATATGTCAAGCCCATATAGTGTTAAGTATAATATATATATATATATTTAAATTGATATTGGGAGAATAAATTCTACCATCTGTTTTGAATCTCTTTACATCCAGTTATGTTGGCAACTTGTCTAAAGAAGTGACTCAAGACTACATCCTTTACTTGTTCAGCCAGATCGGTGATGTCAAAGGCTGCAAAATGATACAAGATGTAAGTAAACAAAGGAAGAAGACCAGCAACTTATTATTAATCTGCTCCTTATATGACTTATGAAGAATGTTCATCATATGCTATAATTTAGAGTGAAGAATGGTACAGGATACTTTTATTCATGTCCAAAGTTACAAGGCAATATGGAGGAATTTGTCATAAATATTTTTAAAGTTGTATTGAGCATTGTGGTCAAATAGTTTAATAAAGTTGTAATGTAAATATTACAGGTTTGAGGTAGATCACTAATATTTCAATAGGTCATGTCATAATCTCCATCCCCTCTCTTAACTCAGGTGTATAAATGGGGGGGGATTGTAATGTTATTGAATATGCATTCATATGTACGTGTGCAAACGATGCACTACATTGTATAATCTGCACCTGTATGTTAATGAGATAGGTATTTGCATATTGGTATATAAGTCAAAGCATGCCGTCTGCTCTTCCTTGTTCACCCTGTCTCTCCATCTGTCAATACGTAACCTTGGACATGTCGTCCTATATCTGTCCTGTACAGCATGATGTAACGCAATAAATTATAACATGTTATTTGTTAATACTCAACGTCGACCGTGTTCTACTTGATTGCTTAAAAGAACTCATATATCTAAACAAGGAAACATGACAGGGATGTGTGCCTGGGAGGTAACTTGTAAATCAATGTAGTTGTTTATGTGTTGGGGGTGGATGCGGTGCCCAGGAGTGACTGATTGAGTTGTGCACACTTGGGTGTGTGGGTGATAAGTCACCAATGAAATGGGGTATATGTTGTAAAGTCGTGTGAGAATGCCATGGCCTTGATACAAGACTGGAATCCTTCAACTTGTTTCTTGTTAGACCTGTGAATTTGTTGCTATGATTAACACATTGCATAACAGTCCTCATCACACATGAAATCTAGCAGCATGTTGACATAATGTTGTTTTCTTTTTCCAAACAGCCTAATGGTGTAAATGATCCATATTGCTTTGTAGAGTTCAATGATCGTAATGCTGCAGAGCATGCAAAGCACTCTGTAAATGGCCGAGTGGTAATTGGCAGGGTAAGTAATTAATTTGATTTCTTTTGCCATATTTAGCTCATGGCTTAATGTAAAATATACTCTTACAGAATCGACCAGTTGAAACGATACCAAGATCAAAATTTTCCATCTGGTAGTGTCAAATCAAATGTTGCACCTTTGATGAAGGTGGATATGACTCAAATGCATTATGTACTACTTTGTAGTTAGCTGTGATTGTAATATCCTATGGGGGAAAAAATTAGTGCTAGTAATGTATCTACTAGCTATGGGGAACTGAACCAGTGTCTGTATGTAAGGGGTCACTGCAGTTCAGAACGGAGAGGAGGTAACTGTCTTTCAAATGATTTCTAAGTATGCAATGCCATTGATACACTTAGAATAAGATGAAGACAACAGTAGATCTATTGTATGGCATTGCAAGGGATCAGCATATATGTGTGCTGCTGTTTACAGCACTGTACTGCAGTAGTAGTGCATTGAGCAACGAAATTAATGCAACATCTCGAATGGTCGCGAGGTATTGTATAAAAATAGGTCGTTTCAAGCTGCTTTTAGTTTCCAACTGACCCTGTATACCTGTGACTGAATTGGACTTTCCTTAAAATTACTAAATCAAAATGGCTGTTTCCTTGTCTATCATAAGCTGGCTTAGTTAAAATTGGCTATATTGTACAAGGGAATGTCAAGCTACAATTTTAAAACCACACTTGAAAACAGGCCAGCTTAGACTATTCACAGTGGGCTCAAGCAATTTCAGTCAGGTGTGGTCCTATGCATCGTATGCAATAACGTGAGTTTGGCATTTATATTTTGTTAGTCTTTGGAGGAGCCAGTTCGAGGTCACTTGTGCCATCATGAGTTGGGCGTTTGAGATTTGCAGTTGCCCTTACACAGAGTATCTATTTTGTCCCAATTTTAAATGAACATCGGCAGGTGTGCTGGGTTGTAGCATCAACATAGACCTTTCACCATACGTGCATTTACCAATGCATTGTTATTGTTGTTATCGTTATTGTTGTAAGCAATGCATCTGTTCAAATTTCACGGAAAGAAGTTTATCATTTTCATTAAATTTTCCAAGTAAACAAACCGATTTGAACATCAAGTACGAAGGGAGAATCACCTAATGATGAACTAATGGAACAATACACACAAGGACCTTTTTTCTCCGTTTCATTATTTTAAATAAAAATGTAACTGAAGATGGAAAATTGTTTTATTGACTGATATAATTCACTACAAATTCCCAGACTGGAGGGTAATGGCTTGGACCAGTAGTAGATTTTACAGTCAGTCTCCTTGGTTTCCAGGTACCCATGCATTTTCTCTTTGTTATTTACTATTTGTTCTCTAGCAAAAAAGAGCATTGTTAGTATGATTTTAAAACTTAACTCCCCAGAACGCAACATCCAGAAATGTTTGTCTACTCAGAAAAACTTGTTTCCCTGCATTCGGCCATAAAATTGTGCCTTTAAAAAATTTTCTTCAAATAGTGACCATTAGGATTGGAATAAGTTGGTTCTTTTGAGAAGAAGTTTTTATTAATTTGAGAAGGAAAACAATCTTTGGCTGGTTCAATACAATTTTGTCTAATATATTATAATAATTAGAGTACAAACGAATCTGCTGAACAAAGAGTTCCATGAACATTCTTGACTCTGATATAACCACAACAAATATACATGTTACAGGCACACTCCTGACCAACTTTTTTAGTTGATATGGTGGTGTGTTACTATGTATAATATTTCAAATAGTTTGTGTAGCTCAGGAAAAATGGGTTTTCCTTCCCTTCCCACATTCCACCCTCACCCCAACACATCATTGGTGTTGAATGCACTAATATTATAACCTACATTGAATTGAAAGGCAGTTGTTTTACAATACTTAACTAGCGCATTCATATATGTCAGGAGAGAGCATAATAGCCTTGCAACTTATTCTAGAGCTTTTACCATGTATGGAAGACCATTTCATATGGGAAAAGCATGGGTTTTTACTGGCTAAAACGCCCACAATACTTCAGTAGGCCAGGTATTTAACCCACAACCTCCCAGACACTAGAATTTATTGTTTCTATCACCGACCCCTTTATTCCCTTGCCCTTGACCATAACTCTGGTTTATTCTCCCAGCAACAGTGTTAGGTATTGAAGCGTGACTAACAAAGCACAATATACAGTATGCATTTACTTCCCCTTTACATGCAACTTGGGGCAATAGAAATGTCCTCACAAATAGGTTTCAACATACTGCCCTCATTCTGCCACACGCTTGCCATTCACTTCCACATGAGTAGTTTATTAGTGTTACTGTAATGATGAGCAAAAATTAATCATCCAATTGCATTCCCATTAACTCTAACTGTATGAATGTGTTAATTTATCAAAGCAACATGTTTGTGAGATACACTCTTCTTAGCTCTACCAATGAGTACCGGTAGTAGACAAAGAAAGTAGTCCTCTTATCACAGCCACAAACAGCAGGTGTCCATTTTACCACAGTGCAACAATCAACACATGTTTACACTAGGGGTGCAACAGATGTTTGGAGGTTTTGATATGCAAATATAAACGGTATTCATAAATGGGGATTTAAACTGTGTGCAATGTCCACTGAACATTGGATAGGAGAGATTGCAACTGTTTATTTGGAATATCATCATCAACCAATGAGAAATCAGTGTGTTGTTGTTGCATGTGGGATGCAGTATCGCACGAGAGTGAATTTCAGAGCTTAGAAGGGACGAGGATAGCGTACTAGGTAGACCACCCTCCTTTAACAATGTGGCAACAAACAACACTTGGTTATCAATATGCGGATCCTTATGCGTTGGCCAGCCGTAGACAGGTGGGGACAGGGTTGTTGTCCACACCGGGGGGACTACTTTCACCTAGTCTAATCACCTACCCTCAAGTAGACACGTCTAGTGGGTTAATGGTGCTACCATGTAATGTACCACAAACGGTACCCGTATATCTACCAGCTTCTACTATTAATACCGGCGAGGTAAGACTTGTTTTGTTGTTGTTTGTTAATAAGCATTATTTTTTGTTCGTGAGGTGATAGGTGGGAGGGTGGGTAACAGGTGTAATCTTTGGCTGTCGGCAACCCTGTGTTGTATTGAAGCGGCACTCCTAAGTTACCTGAGTTATTGGTGACCAGTCTTCGGCATAAACAAATACTAATATGAATTTAAGGAGTATTGCACTGGATGAAGAGCAAAGAAGAAAAATATGTTTAATGAATGTTAAGTGTGTCTTACTTGTAGCTAAAGTAACAAGCTTCTTTTTTACAAGGGTAAATTTTTTCCCTTCGCTCTTTAGTTGGATAGATTCATTTGTGGTCGTGTTCAGTAGATTTGGTCATTTGACTATTAATTTAAGTGTGTACTGTTAGGAACATATAGCACACACACAGCATGAGCTTTATATTTTTGTGTATATTTTTGTAATTATATAATAAACATGCTATACTAGGAGGTATGAAACAAAGTTACAATTTTTATCATGTTCCCCATCCAGTACCTATTATATTCAGATTACAGTCCCATGTAATTAACCTGATATATTTGTTGTGCAGAAAAATGGAGTTGTTATTGAGAAGACCCTGTTGAAAGTCTCTTTCGCTTCTTAATTAGCTTACCTCAGTATAGCAAGTCAGACCGTGATAGGTTTGCATGTCATAAAATAGTTAAGATAGCTCATGTTGCAGTTTCTAAATGAATGTGAGTTTAATTAATATTGTTCCTTTATTAATCACTGTCAATCTGTCCCAGCGACTGCACTACAAAGTCTTCATCTTTAAATTCCTGTTTGCTTCATTTTCTTAATTGAACAAAGACCTCTAGAAACAAATTTTCCTGATTATTTGAAAAGATATTTGAACATAGAATTCCATGTACCGTTGAAGCTTTGAGAATGTGAATACTGTATCGACTAGGTGCGCCCTTGCATTCACCGTCACAGCGAGTCCCAGTTTTTAGCCATGCCTGTCATTCATTAATACCAGTAGTTCCTCTTAGCAAATATTCATACTTGGCACTGAGGTTTACCAGTGCATGAAATGGTGTTTATATGTCAGTTGAGCAAGACTATATTGTTCTGCACATAAACGGCTATATTTATTGAGTATTAAGAATTTTCACTTCATTAAAACCTACCGTACAGTACTAGTAGCCATTGAAAAATGTTCATCCAAATTAACATCTGCCGTAAGTACTGGCCAATGAACGATATTGACCAAATTAATACTTTTCATATTTTCCACCCGGTAAGAATGCTCACAGAAATAACATTTTTCATCATTAATTGGAAGACTGAATCCCTTATAACTTTCTGAGATTTACAGAGGGTTTACAGAATTTAACAGAGTCGACGATATTTGCAGCACAAATGATTAAGATTGATTTCATTTGAAAATTCTCAGATGGTGGAGAAAAATTCCAAAATGTTTCAGTTTTCATGATGAATACCTAGCTTTGAAAGTTTCTAGATGACAAAATGTTAATTACCAAATTGAACCATTAATTACCTGCTCACAAACCGTCCTTTTTTAATTCAAAAGCTGCTTTAATAGCCACAGTAATTACAAATAGCTGCTGGTGACTCGTGCTGTTGTCATAGGAAGAATAGAACAATTGGATGGTAGTATTAATTTGGCATAGCAACAAAATTATGCCCCTATTTATTTTATTTTACTAATAATAATGTAGATATAAATTTGTTCATTAAATGCCTCATTTATACAGAAAATACCAGAAAATTACCAAATATGATTAAATGATAATACAAGATGGTTCCATATTGCTTTGTATTGCATTGCAGTGTGATTAAGCTAAAGTTACTCTACTTGTATGCAATGTCCTTTGTCTTTTAGGTCCCGAATAAACTTTAAATTACAGAAGGAACATTTATGCAGTACAATATTTTTTGCTACATCATGGAAGTTAAAACAGTACTTATTTATTGATGTATAGTCTTCTTGTGAGCTGTTGTTCACACTGGAAAGTATAATGTTCCAGAGTGTACATGAAGGCTGAAATCCTCTCATCGTGTCTTCTGTGTGAGGTTATATATATGCCAGCGTATCATTTGAAACTGTTTGAATGTTCTAAAAAGGAAATGTGTTGCAGATAAGTATATAAGAGTATGGAGGTAAAACAGTACCTCCATGATAAGAGGAACCTCTCTATGTTAAGAGAGATGTCCAGTTATACACAATTCTTATGTGCCCAGGGGCATAAAGGATTAACTGTATTGTGCTTCACAATAGCGGCTGCTACAACTCCTTGTTGATTGTGAAAACAAATTGATTAGAAATGGAGTGACCAAGGTCTCCACACTACACAATTGAAAGCAGAACAGATATATATTACTCACAGGATAAATCTCATTTGCTTTGATAATTGTAGAATTATAAACGTTGCCACCTATTCACACAGATTCACACCGTTGTTGTCCGTGTACCAGAAGGTACACGTGGCTCACCTGCCTAGCCTTTGTGTGCTTTGTTCCACACCACCTGTTTGTTCACACAAAACTTTGCACTGTGAGGTGTGTGTATATATCAATGTATATACTCTGTATCATAATGAGAAATATCAGTACAGTTGAGTGCAGCTCTCTGGTCATTCACCAATGGGGAGCATAAATATAATTTATCTCACCTCCCTACATGTAATGTATAGGGAGATGAGATGTTTTACTTCGCCCCCCCCCCCCAATATCAGAAATGTGTGGAAGTGTGTGACTGATTGAGTGAGGGAGTGAGTGAATGAGCAAAGAAGTGTCGCGACCTTCTAGATCGTAAGTCTGATCGAGTTCAAACTTGGTGGGTAGGTGCCTGACCATGTAAACTGTGTCTGTGATTAATGATGTCAAAGGTCACGAAACCTTAAAATTGGTTTTTAGCCATGTTCTGCTTGTCAACATGTAAGGGAAAGGCATCAAACCACAATTTTTAAAATAGGACAGATTTAGGTGTTTAGGGTAAGGTCAAAGCTCAATTGAGGTCAAATTGGCTTAAATTGTGCAAAAAAAGTGTGTCCCAAACTCATCCTAGACAGTAAGTCTGATCAATTCCAAAGTTGGTGGGTAGATGCCTGACCATGTAAACTTGTTGTGATACCTAAAATTGGTTTTAGCCATTTTCTGTTTGTCAACAAGTTGTGTGGAGATGAGAGCTACAACTCCATTGTTTGCCCTCATGTATAGCTTGTTGGAACTGGGAAAGTTTCCAGTTGCATCTGGAGTAAAGATGGTAGCAGCAACCACCTTCCCCCTCTCACCACTTCCAACCCCTCCACGCCCCCCCCCCCATGGGATAATCTGCCTAAGTGGATTTATTCAAGTCTCTGAGAATGGGTGGATGAAATTCATTGATTAACTAACCAGTGGTCAAATAACATCTTAAGTTAATATATTTTATCATACTTGGACAAAATGATACACTGCTAAACAGTGGACCAAATGGCCTTTTGAAAATGAAGGACAGGTTAAAGGTCATCAGGGATATTTTGGAAAGTAATAACATTATCTTTGGAATGCTTCTTCTTGAGCAGAATACTAAGGATTTGAATGAAAGTTCAGTGCTGAAATAGCAACTGTGCGAACCTCCACAGTAAAATACAAATTGTGGCCTACTCTGTATGTCCATCTACTCTACATCTTAATTTGTTTCTTTCTCTCATTTCAGAACATCAAGGTTAACTGGGCAACAACATCTGCTAAGAAAGAAAGTAAGTATTATTTCATTTAAAACTGCACTGACAGACTTGAGAGGGGGACAGAGTTTTATTAATTTAATTCTAAATTTTCTGTTTGAGATTCCTTAATAGTCAGCAGGGACAATCCTTTCGAAGGTTTCTAAGTCGTTCTTTTGAAACCTTAACCATTACTGTAAATTGAAGTTAAAATGATTCACATTTGTCTATGGATTTCATGGATTCAATGCATACATCCTTACAAAAGAGCGAGTGTAATTTACCTACTCATTCTTTATATAGATTATTAAAGGAATAGAAAGAAATGGGATAACCTTATTATAAACATCAATGTATTAATTTCTTGTTTTTTATTTGAATATCTAATGGAGTAATATGGAATTATTTTCTATGTTTCTTGAGCCTGACATATTCATCTCCCAAGTATCAAAGTTGTGCTAACAAAAACAAAGTTTTACCTTGAATCTTAACAAGTTTGGTCACATCTTCCTACATTCTCCAAAAATAACGTCTTTTTTTGGTTCCAGAATTTACCTATCAGCGGGGTACAAGATCTTTTCCTGGTAATTGCTCCTCTTTATTTTAGTTGTAACTGGGGACCTAAAAGAAGACCTCAACAACCCTCTGTAACATTGCTACTTACTTAGGCCTTTTCATTCAGGGCAAATTTTTAAGAAGTTTTCCCAGTTGTCTGTTGATAACCTATACCTTAAAACTAGGTTCAGACAGTAAATTTGGGTCATCCCCCTTCCCCCCCCCCCAAAAAAATGTTATGTATTGTAGTTGCATGCATAGCCAGTGTACTGTCAAACAAGCACAACTGTGTTTGTGTAATAAAATGTCATAGCGGTGACTAGACATCTCCTTACAGTGCAAAAATGTATAACATATAAAGCATGTAATGGGTGAAGAATTGCGCCAAAATATGTCATTGGAACGTTCCAAAAATGTGTTCCCGCGTACACATGTGCTAATTTCTGTTGGTCCCCCAAGTACCTGTTCTGTTACGCATTGGACCTAAAACTGAACTAGGCCTATATACTAAGGGCATAAATAAGCCTAATGTTACTACATATTGGCTACGCAGGCCTTCAGTTATGTATACAACTTAAACAACTGTTCGTTTATGCCGTGAACTAATTTATACTGCAAGGCCGCATAATAATATTTACTACGTACTTCCTAGAGTTGCTTTTTTCAAAATCAACACATTGGCTGTTTCACTCCCAATGATGTTTTTAGTGATCTATAAAAAAGTTTTGTAACTTGCAAATGTGCAGCTCTATAGTCTGTCAAGCATAACAGTGCAATATCCCATTGAACGAATGACTTGTGAAGCTTTGCACGATTGAAGAATTCCTTAAAGCATTAAGTTTGGTATATTTGTATAAAGTTGCTGTAAGTAAGCAATGGGAGATATTTTACAGTATAATTTGCAAAACAAAAAGTTTGTTTCAAGAAAGTTATGGCAATTATAAGGCTTTGTGATATCATACATGTGCTAGGCCTATCCAACCAGTTCTTTCATTGCTGTGCACTAAGGCTATTGCTCCAGGAGGTCCTGGCTATTTATAGATTATTTTGAAAGTCCCTAGAAGCTATATCAATCAACCCTATTGTTAAATGGTGATGTCCAAATGAAACGTTCCTTGATTCTTCCAAGTATGGAAAGGTTCTGTTCAACCCTTGTGGGGACCATTCCACTAAATTTGCCACAAGGGGGCCTACTTCTGAGCAACCAGGTTGTAACTGTTTGGATTGGATAGTAATTTTTCTCCCTGGGTTCTTGGGAACAGGTTCCCATCACTAGCCAAAATGTCTTGAACAAATTGCACAAACTTGAGTTTAAAACCGTATGTTAAGAATGGTGTTGCACCGATTACCGTCATGCATTATTGGTATCTGCTGATATCAGTCTGTTTGTAACCGATATTGATTTTCAAAACAAATAGATAGAGTTGAGTGAGAGTGTTTTGGTCAAGTGGTTAAAGCAGTGGACTCAAGCTCTAAGGTTTGCTGGTTCGAGTCCTGGCCAGATCATTACCTTGTGTCCTTGGGCAAGGCACTCTCTGCAGTCTGCCTCTCTGCAGTCTGCACCCACGTGTATAAATGGGGACCTTTGAAATAAACTGCCAGTTGGGTGCTGTTCAACTAATGCCACGTGGAGGGATTGTCTCTATGTTTGACAGGTTATCGTTGACCAGGGTTATACTGGGCCCTGTTTAGCTGCTGCCATATCTCTATGTTGACCAGGGTAGTATTGTGATGCGCCTTGAGCACCGTTATCAGTGGATATGTCTGCGCTTTATAAATCTTCAGTATTTATTAATTAATAGTATAAAGTTGAAAATATTGTGGCCTTGTGGTACAAACGTTTTGAACTGTATAACTCAAGCGACTTGATCACCCCTAACAGCAACACAACAAGTGACTCTAATCAGGGCCATTCTCTGGAAAATGAAACTGGCATGAAAAAACTTAAGTAGGACCAAATGTTATATTTTTGGTTTTAGAGGGATACCTCAAATTTTCTGTTTCATTTTTGCAAGTCACACTCCTGTAAGGTATGGACTGTGGACAATGTTGATAATGTTGACAATGTTGATAATTTTGACAATGTTGTATCATTATATAGGCTACTTTGTTTCGCCTTTCCATCTTATGTCCATATTACCTCTGTACAGTTGTGCTCTGCTGTATTATAACCTTTGCTTATAGTTGTACACTTAAGCTTCTCATGGTTCATGATAGAACAAGTCGAAAATCTTTACTTTCATAGAATCCTCCAAAATATGATAGCTAACTGTATCACATTCCTTGCTATAGTTGCATTCAGTGAATTTTTAAGACCTCTTGGGATTCATCAGACTATTGTACCTACAAGGGAAGATTGGTAATCTAAAACAAAATTTGGTTATCCCTGACAATCAGACCACAAATTAAAAATTTGCCCTGTCTTTTCTTGGTTTAACACTGCAAGATATTAACTGCAGGCTATGAGCTTAACTACACTCTGAATAGGTCTAACAAGTTTTAGTTGCTTCATTTAATTAAATAAAACTTGTTCATTTTCTTTTCCATCTTTTGAAGTAAAGGCTTACAAAATGCAAAGTTTTGAAGAATTGTGAAGCTCTTTTGTGTTATTTTATTATATTTATTTTTATGCAGCTAAATGTATGCAGTGCACAGTTTCTAACAAAATCTCCACAATTTGCCTGTTGCAGTGCATTGTGTGCTAGTGACTCCTTTCTTAGGGCTTTTTTCACATTTGAGAACGCAAGGAGGATCTAACCCCGCAAAGGACGGTCAAGATTGTAATGTGAACGCTCGCTAATCAGGATCAGACTAAAATAACAACTGTCTTCTCCATTTCAAACATCGCATATCTTTGCATTTCCATGTACAACAATG
>JXUT01148103.1:0-25930 GCA_000934455.1 Apostichopus parvimensis | reverse complement strand
ATTTCCAAAACAAAGATAGTACAAATATTCTTACTTTCATATGTATTCCTGAGGGTGGAGAGCTCCTCATTTAACTTCTCGACCTGATGCATTAAATTTTCTTTCATCTGAATCCATTCTGTCTTCTCCTCAGAGTGCAACTGTCATCAGATTAAATGGATTCAACAAACATAAACACTAAGTTGGTTACTAGACGTAACGAAATGCAGAAAAGATAATCCACCTTATTGGTGCATATTCAATGTTTTGAATAAATTTTAATTATTTCTCGATTCTACTATTGTTTTCAGTCTTTTGTATGTGTTTATCTAAAAATCTAAAAACTGTACCAACTTTGAGGAACATGTGGATGAATGACTTTGTTTTCTGTGGGGAAATCACACAATTTCCTTAAAACTCTCGTTCAAGAAAAGAGCACTTGTAGTTGATCAAAAACAGTACCCTACATTTCATGTGGGAGAAAGGGTACTTTCTAACACCACAAAATTGGAAATGGGATATTTTAAGGTTTTTTCTTCCCAAAATTGGGGGTGTATGTGGGTGGGGAGGGGTATTTTTCTTTATCGATGCTGTTCCTTTTGTCACTCTTTCCTTTCATGCTATTTTGTTATTAAAAGCAAAACAGTAGCTCACCTCATTTTCTTGTTTACTCTGGAATTCCAGTTTTGAAACTTGCTGAGTCATCTTCATCACATTCTCTTCACTCACCTCTTGCTGGTTGTGAAGAGCTGTATTTTTTTCCTAAAGGGAAATAAAGGAACAAAGGGGTTAAAATCTAGAGAAACGACTCAAAAGACTCAGAATTATGAAGTGTGACAAAGGTACAAAACAATGCAAACTTCATTATCAATGTACATAATTGTACACTATTTTTCACCAGTGTCAAGTACATATATTGTCTTGAGAATTAAATATTGCATTGAAACATATGTGTGTGTGTGTGTGCGATCCTGACTTTAATGTCTTAGCTCAAAAGTGTTTGTTGGACTATATCCAGTGCAATAAACTTGCCCTAGTAGTAAGGTCAACCTTCCCTACACCTAAACTTGTCTCATATTTGCAAACCAAGAAAGATCTGTCTACACCCAAAGTATTTTTCGACCTCATCGTCAGTTTAATTGTTTCTACAGCTGGCATTATGATTAGTAATGACAGTAACAATAGTACTTTTGGGTTTCTTGTTTGAAGCTGTTTGTTTGCTAAGAAGTTTGCAGATACGTTACCTTTAAGTAAATGACTATGTGTTCTGAATCTGTATTACATGAATGAGCTCTAAATAGGGCTTTCAGATATTCATAATTTTGCCAAGGCACTTGACATTCTTAAACACATATATCATTGCTGCCCAAAGCTAGAGTAGAGCTCTACAGATTCAATGGGTTTACTTTCTATTATTGAATAAACTTCTGTCATTTAATCTACTTTTGAAAATTGAACAAAAATAATAATAATCACATGTCTTATGGCGATACCTGAAGTTTCTGGACCTCGACAGTGAGTGCTTCGGCGCATTGTTCCATTACATGGTCGGGCACCTCTTCGTCGATAATACCCATCAGAGACTCCCTATCGTCTCCTCTGGGAGGTGTAGTATCCCCTGATTGGCCTGCTGTTGGGGTGTCGCTGCTACGTAGAACCAATCGGGACCTCAGACTGTATGCAGCCTTCTTTTTAGGTGTGGTTATTGTCTGGAAGGAAAATATCAGTACAAGAAATGACAATCATGAAGGCACTCTCACACCCTGTGCGTTTTCTTCAATCATCTCGGGCGGAGGTAAATTGACAGCGTCGCTCACAAACTATTCACCCATCCAAGGGGACAGTACCGTAATTAAACTGAGTCCCAGACTCGTTTTGAAGATCTTAAGTTGTTTTGATAACCAGAATGATTGCAAGATAGAAACTTGGGATATTGTCCTTACAAGTTTCAGTTTAGGATTAGTGGAGGGACTTAAGTAATTACCCAACAAAATCATGATGTATAAAGAAAGCTCAAGGCAATATACTGTAAATGATCTGCATGTTGACCTCCTGGCAAACCTAAGATGGTAGGAATGGTTGTCATACAAGACAGATAGTAGTTGTTGTTAATAATTAAAGTCCTAAAACCATCATCTCCTGTCCCATGTCACTTTATAATAATTCTGGTACAAAATTTGGTCTCCATCGCCTCACCTTAATGGTTTGCATGTGCATATCATGCATGGCGTCTCTTTCGAGTCTGCTCTTGGCCTTCATGCCCTCCAGGGCCGTCTCTAACTCCCGTACATTCCTCCTGGATGACTCCAACTCTCCCTGCATCTCCGTACTCTTACGATGGAACAACTCCTTCTGTTCGGCCGCCTCTTGACGGGTCTAACAAGAATAATTCGTGGCGTGGAGAAAATTAGAAAAATCAAGGTTGAGCTTCTTTAAAGATAGAAGAGCAACTCCAATATCACAATACAAAACCACACACTAATACAAAAAACCATCAATCATGTATATAATTTACAAGAACAAGACCATATAATGAAATGAACATGAAGCCTACCGGGAGGCCTAACCCAAATCAAAGGACCAGGTAGGTTGCTATATAAGGTTACAAAACCCTAAATGCCAGTAGCACCAAAGAGTACTGATAAATTCTGTCAATTGTCTGGCTGTGAAACCGACTGTTCACAATTGTCCTGTTGAGGAGGGAGGTGGAAGGGGAGGGGAAAGAGAGTACAAGTAAAGGGATTACTTTCTTGAGTTTTGATATTTTCATGTTGTTTATCACAAAATACTGAAATCTGCACTAATTTGTGTCCCAAAGTGTTCACTATCAATAGTATTTTGCTATGCAATACCAGATAAATTATTCTTTGAATTAACAAGAAGTTAAAGTTGATAATATACAGTGTGACATCGGATAACTGTTGTGCTGTATGCTTCACTCTTCTAATGCAATGGCAATATTAAATCACTTTGTTGTACAATTCTTTTAGTTATGACCTTTCACCTTACAGCCAATGTTTGAACAAGTTCAATGAAGAAAGCACTGACATTAGTCACGTGTGGTAGAACACTCATTACATAACAATGAATCAATTTAAATTTTACCTTACACAAGAGAATTTGATAGTGGCAAAAATAATTTATCTCTAAAAATTGAACATTTCAGTTGGAAGTCATAATTTTGACCTGCAATGTCAAAATTTTGTCCTTTCTTAAAAGTTGATATTTCCAAGATAAGAAGTCAAGATATTTATATTAAAAATGTTGAAATTTTGAATAATAAAATTACAGTTTGACCCTTTTAAATAAACCACTGTAGAATGATGAGCGTTAGACCAGAAAATATAAACGGAATATAAACAAGTAGTTACCGAATCTAAATGGGCTTGCAACTCCTGCAGCTGTGCCTTCTGTCTTTCTACAGTTGCCACGGGAACTTGCATTGATGTCGGTGTGCTTGAAGGTGTCCCATCAAAACGGAAGTTACCAGCGTCTGAAGAAATCAAAATGTTATAAATATTTGCCACTTTCAAGACACAGCATGAAATTCAACCTGTTAAATAGATTCACTTCAAGTCTCATTTGGGAGACGATAAGCAGAATAATATGGCAGAGATTCAATGCAGTGGTAACCTAAAATATATCATATGCAGTAACTGTAATCAAAGGATTAGACTGAAAAACAGCTGATTACACCAGTTTGGGCGAGACAAAAATATTTCAAATTTGTTTTTACAAAGAACAGTAAACTGGTTTCTTGGTGGCAAAATAAATAGTTGGATGAGGAGTTCAATGTGGGGGGGGGGGGGCAAACTAGAAACCCCTCCCGAGAGAGTTAAGTAATGATAAAACTGTTTATTAAGTTATGCTACTAACCATCCACGTTTTCTTTCAGTTCTTGAAATGCTTTGTCCAGCTGGGCACATTGCTCTGCGGTGAAGTCGAGTCCACTTTGAACCATTTCCATAGTTTTGAGTCTTTGCACCTCCTCTCTCAGTTTCTTGTTCTCTATAGCGTACTTTAGCACCATGGGGTTGTGCTCCACAAGCTCTTTCATGGCACTGACCTCTGCCGTTAACGATTGCTGTGAAAGAATAAGGTCGGCCAGAAAAATAACTCTATGCTACTATTTCTATTACATAACTGCATAACTACCTGTTGTTCTGTTTTGTTTATTACGTAACTTGAGACTGAAACAAAAACAGGATTTAAGAGTTATTTGTTGACAGCAGAAAAGAATAATTATGAATTCCTGCAAGCTGACAGTTCAATCAGAAGGATGTTAAAGCAAAGCAAAAATGTGCTATTTACTTCCAGGGTTAGGACCCACTACCTGGACCCTCCACCCTTTTACCTTTAGAACCAAATATGTCAGACCATAACTGTAATTTATGTGTGATTTTAGTTATGCACATTTTTGACATACCTAATGTTTATGGAAATGGTCAGATTTAAACTGACTCTAATTAGTTATCACATTACTGCACACATTTGCAAACACCTAGTTGAGTTGCAAAGTGTAGGCTTTGTACTTTCTCTGAAAACCGAGCTTACTAAATGCCGATATATTCGAACTTAGGAACTTCACATCACACGATAGGCTATGGTTAGGTTTACCATTTCTATATTATTAGGTCTACTATTTGGTATTGAAAGTAGATGTGTTTGCTGCTGACTTGTTTTCTATTTTTACGACGTTATCAAATCTACGGAGTATTACTCGAAAGAAGATTACAATTATTCAGATTAAAAATACCTCTTTCTCTGTCAGTGACATCTGTTTATTTTTCTGGAGCTGAGCGATTGTGTTCTCCCTGAACCTGGTAATCATCTTAGAGGACTGAATGAATTTGTCTTTCTTCCTGCAGAGATTCTCCAACTGAGAAACCCTGTCAGTTAAATCCTACAAAAACAAAAACCAAACAAAGATCAAATTAATATTCATTATTAATAAAAGAATTGTGACAAAGAAATACTTTCTTGGAATACAACTAAGAAATATTTAAATCAAGATAAAAAATATTCAAAATTTATTGGGAAGATACCTTCACTGAATCTTCTCTCAGTTTCATCGCATTATAAAAGTTTTTCTTCCACTTCCTGATCTCTGACGATGATACCCCAACGTTCTGACTACCAACCGTTGTTTCATCTAAAGAAAGGCAATAAGAAGGTTTTGGGAATATTCGACAGCAGACAATATCTTCTGCATGCAATGTTTTTTGGTGCTTCTCCATCATTCAAGATATCTATTGCATTTTAATAACTCAGTTTTCACTCATTACATATAGTTGGCACATAAAATATCTCAGCATTACAACTTGAGTGTAGAATGCAAAGATTAACATCAACTTCAGTAAATATTAAACTATATTTTTCATAATTACATTAGATTAAAGGGAACCTGAATGAAAGTTATTTTAATTAAAATAATGTTAAAGATGGTCGCAATTACACTTACTGTTTTCATCGTCGCCTGCTGCTGGTCTGAGGGGGTGAGGTATCGTTCCAGTTTGAAACTGACAGAGTTCTTCCTTCAGTCGTCGGATCTCGGCTTGCAAGTGGCTGACGTTACCCTGGGCGTCTTCATTCACAACGGCCTAAAGGTAAATCGGGAGTGACACCAAACTGATCTGAACAGACTGAACAACCTCTTTTACAAGTTGTGGTCAATTCTCATATCTTGAGGATAAACAATGTACCATCTGGTTAGATGTTACTGCTTATCCAATAATTGGTAGTTAGGACTAAAGTTAAAAATATCTGAAATGTTGAAAAATATGTTAGAGAGACTATTCATCATTTAAGATATGTTTAATAATAGATCAATTTCAGAGAAACTGCTCAAATTATATTGTTAGTAACAGACTACTACCAGCCTCCCTTTGAATCTTTATATCTGGTATAATCTGGCCATATCAAGCCTTTATCTGGCCATATAAAGCCAGATATAACTGGATATAGGGTCAATCCAGATTGGCTGATCAAGTTTTATCTGGCCATATAAAGCACATAAAGTCTCTTCCAAACTTAAAAGTAAATGTAAAAGAACACCAACCTTATTCTTGATCATCTTAGCTCTCCTGGCAAAGTTCAGCGTTGAAAGCGTCTCGCCAAAACATCTGCGTGAATTAAAACAGACTTTTTAGTGATGTTTTATAAGTTTTAGATAGCTTTAATATTGTTGTAAACTGTTTTATTATCCACTGGTGTTCTTTTTTGTTACTCATCTTCTTGGTAAGACGATAAAGAGGTATTTTGAGCCAAAGTCTTCAGCAGCAAACATCTCAAATAACAAAACTATTCCAATAAAATATGAAAAGTAGAGTTTCTTTGTACTTGAGTGAACACATCATGCAGCTCTATAATTTCATAACTTCTATATTTCCTTTCTCTGAGACATTCGCACAATCTGGAAATGCAGTTTTCATGTTGATAAGAAGAAATTTGAGACTAAATTAATGAATCTACCAAACTCTTCAGCTGGTAAACTCGTCTGAACAATACCTTTTCAAACAGAGATCAAAGGAATAGGACAAAAATGACTCACTTGGCACCTGGATGGACATTGGCAATGATGAATGTTTTGGAATTTCCACCCAGGGAATCCTGAGGAAACAAACAAACCAAAAGTGTATATAAATACACACTAATATCCAACAGATCTCTGAATAAAATCAAGCTACGTTAATGTGAGGAGTAGCACTTTCTGCATTTCCTGATTACAAAATAATCTTCAAAAACTTAGGTCCACTCAAACCACCAAACTTATGTCACCGAAATACCTGATAATTAGAGGTAAAGCAACTTGAAGCAAGAATGAATTATGAGTTCAGTAGAAAAACAAGAAAATTGAATCAGCAGAGCTTGTGTGTTTGGTAGAACTTGATAAATCATTTTCAGGCATTCCCTCCTTGCATGAGTCTAAATAAGTTTGTGCTGTGGATAAACTTAAATCTATTGTGTATTGCAGGATGAATATTTCAGAGTTTCTCCACAGTTATTCCAATGTAAAGCAACTGAACAACATTATATTTAAACTAATAATCAAAGAAGAAATAAATAACAAAATTTCCTGAAAATTATTAGGACTTTTCCTAGTTCAACTTTAACAAGTAATAAAATGCAAAGAAAACTTTGAGGTTATGTTCTAAATCTCACCAAAAAATGTGCCAAATTTTCAGCAAGTTTTTTTGCCTGCAAAAACTCACCCTGAGAAGGAAACTCAACTTAGAGTTCCTGTAAGGAACAAATCGTTTCTTTCCGTGGGCTATGTCGACTAACGCCATGATCACGTTGCCCAACGTGGAGAGTGATTTATTGATGCTGCCAGCTTCCTTTAGCCTGATGCCATCGGTTTTAGTGTCCTTCTGCCTCTCGGAACCAGCCAAGTCCACCAGATGCAGCTGACTGACTTTAACATTAGCCACTCCAGCCTTCTTTTCCTAAAAAAAAAATAAAAAGGTCATGAAATTAAGAATCGGGTTCAGATATGAATAGGATGGAAAGTATTCACGGTCACACACCGACACATGAATATGTTTTACTCTGTAAGTAAAATGTCAACATTAGGAGGAGGCGATCCATGGCCTTTACCTTAGCCAATTTTGTAATCTTATTGAGGAATCATTCAGCTCAGGAAAAAAAGAATATAGACCTCAATGGCCAAGCACTTTGATATGAAGACTACAAGTGCTGCAGGGGTTGTAAGTACTTCATTGCATCTCCATTAAGTTAAGATTAAAAGAATATGTCAACAGACATTTCATCAGATATGCTTGAAAATTATCAGCACAGGGATGATGGTGTTGGTGAAACATACAACTAATTTTACCTTGGTCTCTATGGAAACAGTAAAGACTGCATGACTCCTAGAGCTCTCCCTGTTCATTGATGTTGCTGCAACTCTCCTGTTCAGCCAGCCAGCTGATAAGACCTGAGGAATAAAATCAAGTTATCAAACAAAATATAAACAAAATATAAACAATTAATAAATTGCACCAAACCCATAGAACAAAGAAATAAATGCTTGACTTACAACCTCATATTGTTTCAGGTTTTATTAACAATCTAAGGGATGAAATGACCACATTCTAGAGAAAACAAAAGCAGCCATATACAGCCATCATTGGTTATGCTTGCAAATTATTCTCTGTGTTAGGTCTTATTGTGTCAACTAGATCCTTCTCTCTTGAAATATTTTGTTCAGAGATTTTTCCAATGCTCCCCTCCTGTAGGATCAACACATAATATCTTTCAGCAAGGCATAGGTCTGTTAAATATCACCCATGGGCAATTACAGCATAATAAAATCTGAGTTTTCCTTCTTACATTATATGCCTCATAGGGGCTATTCACAGTCTGTTCTATGATTCCATCAACAAAGACTCCTTTCTTCATATTCTCTCTGAGGTTGAGACCGGCCGAGGCAGGATCCAGAAGGTCAAAGATCTGTTCGTTGTATATCTCAAGAAACGAACATCGACAGAGGAACTCAAACTTGTCACCTTGCTGTGAAGTTGAACAGAAGAAATCAACTGTAGACACATTCTTGATAACTAATGTTTGACACACACAAAATATGACATGAAATATTCTGATTGATATCCTTGTATCATTTGCTTGATGATGTGGATATTAATTTATTAAGTCAGCTCTTACCTTCTCCCGTTCTCGGTTGACCAAGCTAAAAAGATATTCAAAGCTTCTTGGAATGACACCACGGAGCTCATGATGAAAGTTATCTCCCTTTTCGGATGGTCCTGTAAGGTCAAAAAAATAACCATGAGATTTCGTACATAACATAAAATTCTTTCAATGCAAATAGTTAAAGCCAGCTTAAAACCTGCTTTAAAGCATGAGACTGTGTGTGTGCAAAATGATCTCATACCACTAACAGTTTCAATTATGAGTTGTTTTTTTCCATTCCTTGTTCGATATTGTTAAATTTCATGATTATGGAAAGATCTCAAACTTACCGAGCATAGTGAATGTTTTTCCTGATCCTGTTTGGCCACTGAGAAAAAGTAAAATATGAAAAATGTGAAAGTCGCTAGAAATACTCAATACAATTAATGTGACAGATTTTATTGACTAGAATTTATCCTTATTATCAAAATCCCATAACAGAATACCAGGAAGATGTTTAATTTCCCAGGACTGATTCAGTTCTAGAGTTCATCAGAGTGCTCTATAAACTGAGAAGACACTTCAAACTTAAGAACCTCACAAACACCTCGGACAATGAGGTATCATTTCTAATTTCTGTCTTACAGAGAATTAAAGAATATGAAATAGAAAAACAAAAGCAAACTTAACAAACAAAAAAACAAATTTACAAGAGAAGTATTTCAACTTACTATGCAAATATTGTTCCATTGTAACCTTTGACACAACTTTCTATTGTTCTCTTGCCAACAGCTGTAAATACTTCTTCCTACAGAATAGGCAAAATTATATTAATTTACATATCAAGGAAGAAAACATTCTGAAACTATAAAATGCAAAGCTTGCATAAATACATAAGAATCAAATAAAAGCAAAAATACAATACTGAATGATTTAACATGTGAAATGGGACAATTTCTTCACTTTCCAAACATCAAAAC
Source organism: Apostichopus parvimensis (assembly GCA_000934455.1). NCBI lineage: Eukaryota > Metazoa > Echinodermata > Holothuroidea > Aspidochirotida > Stichopodidae > Apostichopus > Apostichopus parvimensis. The sequence continues at coordinate 16,343 of JXUT01148103.1, read as the reverse complement.
ATCTTGGGTTGAAAAGATCATTCCTGATATAAACAAGTACAGTACAACAATAAATGCAAATAAATAGTTTCAGTTTACACTGGTCTTACACAGTAATATAATGGCACTAAGTTTAATACTGATCAAATGGTAGATATTTCATTTTAAAATCTATCCTTACTGTCACTTGCATGCAAATTTGCAAAACTAAAAGAAATAAACAGTCATAGGCAGTGATGCAGAGAGTCAACCAGCAAAATAAAACAAAACAAACAAAAAACAAAAAACCAGCAAGAGCTAGATCTTAATTTGTCCATTTAACCATTTCACAAACATTTAAGATATTTGCAAATTGTTTCATGTCAACTGCAGTGATGTATGCATTCATTCATAGTCATAGTTTTCCTCCTGCTACTAGAAAGCAAGTTTTTGCATTTAATGAATTTAAAGACTTTACACAACAAACTTTGCATACATGTATCAGATTCTTTGACCATATCAGATGATCATGTTATTATTACTTCAAAGTAGCCATCACACAATGAGCAGTAACACACAGTATACCTGAGTGGTGTCAGGATCAGCAACATGATCAAACGTAAAGACCTTCTTCTCTGCCTTGATCCGTAAAATGACAGTATCCGGCTTCTGAACATCTAGACATTGGCCATAATTAACCAACCCTTCAGAGTCATCTGGAGGTCTGACTCTAAGGAAAACCTTTATGGAGTCTCCATCAGAACTGATAGACCAAAAAAAAAAAAAAAAAACAATACAATGGTACTATAAATTACATTTCTGCAGATTTTCTAACATGTCCAAAAGGAAGGTATCAAATTATGCAGCCTGGGCCTGATTTTAAGGAGTGTATTGTGATGCTATATAACGGTTAAATTATACCCTGATACGTACAGTACGTCCCCTTTTCTTCAAAGTTTTAGTTTAATACATCCAGTACTGTTTTCGTTATATTTACAACAATAATTATACAATTTATAATGTAATGTTATATTGTTGTATCATAGCATGGTACTACAAGGTATATTTGATTATGATTTGATAATGACCTTACCTAGGATATACATGTGACATATACCTGATGTACAGGTGGTAATATGACTTAAAAACATCCATTGTAATATAACCATTAACAATATTTGACTTAATATAACATTTATAATCAGACCTATAACTTGAGGAAATACTTGCAAACAATATACTTGAAATATTAAGTCTACATATAATGCAGATATCACATAAAAGTGCTCCAGGTTCATTTGGTTGCCACACATGTTTGTACATTACGAGGTGTCTTAAAATTTCATTTCACAACACAACACAACACAAGATATGATTAGTTTAAAAAAAAAATTGGGAACATTAAATACATGTGCATATCTTGTGAATTTTCCCAGGAAAAACAATTTAACTATTTGACTACTTACATGTATATGTACTGTAAGAGAGTGTATACATAGTTTCTTCTTGCCTTATTAGAAAGTGTGTTATCTATTCAGTAGGGAAGGTCATGCTTTCTGTTACGTCATCATTCAGTTGCATGGTATATTTGAGTAACAAAGGCTCTGAATTCGCATTCTTGATCTGGGTAGGTTCAGTGGCTTGACCAATAATAGCATCGTCACAACTATTTGTTCTGTATGCCAGTCTGTACATGTGATAGTGTTACCTTGTATCATCAGTGTAGTATGAATGAGGATTAAGAGATACCAAAGAGGTACGTTTAACTATTATGGTTAATGGAGTTTTAAATGTAAATGTGTAATTTGTAGACATTATTTTAATTGCGTCTTTTGAGGTTTGCATAGTATTTTCTTGTCTTTGTGTGATACTTTGTATATTTTGTACTGCTTGCGATTTATCGATTCATTACGTGAACGGTGATATATTATTGTACGTTAATTGAGAATTTATATCTATTTTTTGTAGTTTTCATGGATTCACAATAAATGCAAATCATCCAGTCAAGGCCCTGGTATCTTTCTTGTCTATATCTCTCTCTCTACACAAATGGTGTATTTCTTTCTACAAGATTATCCTGACCTGTTAGGTTCAATGGCATCCTGTTCGAATGATTTGGCATCTTTCAATAGCAATTGGCTGTGCTCTCAATACAACCAAACAATTATAACATACCTGTGTCATTGGCAATAAACTTTTATTTGAAAACTATCAAAAGCTGTTATATAGCAAAAAGCAGCAGAGAATGAAACAAGATATAGTTATTTTAATAATAAAATAAAGTTACAATATAAAGAACCTGTTTCCTTGCAAGGAGAAAAATTAACATCCTTGTAGGCTACCTTTATCATAAAGACCATCATAACACTGTCCTATATTGGCTATATTATATAAAAGCCATACGTTAATTGAACAGTTGAAAAACTAGTGACATCATGATCGTTAGCACTCACTTTGTATCTGGCTCGTTGCTTCTGACAGAATCTGGGATAACAAAAGACAAACATTTGTGCAAATAATAGAATTACAACTTATTACGACTTATTAAATCACATAGCCTATGATATTTTAGCAGACCTCTGCACAAACATGTGGTCAACGGTTAGCTTAGGTGAGGGCATGTCACTCAGGTCTAGGCAAAATTGTCATCGTTCATTAACATTTGGTTAAGCACTTATTGCAATATTGTGCACTTACCTTAAAAGTTAAAAGCCTAGGCCTATCATATCATCATACATTTTGAGTCCCTACAATAGCAAAGGAATCACCCCTCATTTTCACCATACAATATTTACAGTAAATGCTAGGGAAACTTTAGGCAAGAGCCATCAGTACTGTACTACAGTTAGGCTAGGTTAACTCAGTTACTTTAAGTCTGCTAAAGTTAGGTAGGCTAAGGCCCAACTTAACTAGCCTAGGCTAGGTTATACTAAATAGGTTACTAGGCCTATATACAACTAGACATATAAACCTAGACATGATACAGTAGCCTAGGCTAACGATATAATTAGAGTGAGACCATAACGTAAATTTAGCTTGGATTTATTGTTTTAGGGGAAAGTTACATCGTCTTTTCGAAACTCTGGACATAAAAAAATTAAAGAAAATAAAGGCATACCTGATTTACTCATTATAAAAACGTTGGATGCAACAGTGATTCATTGGCAGCTATTATTTTAACGTATTCCTGACCCAGTTAAATTTATGTTTTCAATTAAGGGGGCCTTTTGGTTTTTCGGTATTTGCCAAACTAGATACGAATAATACGAAGAAGAGTAGCGCCATCTCTATAACTTGTACTGAATTTGTCTTTTGTTTGGAACGCCAACATTTGCACTGTGGCAGAGATTGCACTTGGGCTAAATGAGAGTACTGTGCATGAAACATTACTTAGAACAGGGTTTGAGTAACCTTGGTTTCAGATGCTCAGAGTAACAGAAATCCTCATACCCAAATGGAAATGTGACCCTTTAACCTTCCATCGTATTAACTTAAAATCTCGAAAGGAGAGGAGGGGTGCTGAAAAAAAGGAATGAAAGCTAGGTGGGCTGGGTGGGGGAGGGGGTTAGCATCGGGAAGCGACAATACAAAATAATGCTTTTGGGTGGTACATGTCTTTCCATTGGCGAACAAAGCCTATCCGGTCACATAGAAATCATGCCCTCTGCAACGGAGAGTTGTCGGCAAATTGTTTTTTTTTTTCTCGCTTTGGTCTAACCAGGGAGTTAACTGGTCCAAATATAAATAGCGAACATTATCAGGGATATGGTCATTACTTCCCCTATAAAGAAGAGGTATTTTCATACTTACCTTCCACCTTTCGGTTGAGGATAACATTGCGCAACTCCAGTCAAGTTTTGTTCGTACGTTTGGCTTCATCAACGAAAATGCAGCTCTCTAAGAACGTTAAGCAGATGAAGGTAATTTCATTGAAATATTTTCCGAACATTTAACCCAAAATAATTCCTAATTTTGTGACAGAGTGTCTGTTAGGCTCATCCTTCCAGTTTTTATCGATCAAATATCGTGGAACTGCTTTATAGCTAGCCTGGCATGAGTCTTTATGGCATGTACATGGCGTAGTATACTCACTGTGCCAAATGAATTCTTCAAATTGATCACTATCAAGGTAAAAGTTAAAGTTGAAGGTTTACAGCTTTTTTGAGGCGAAGGCCCCCGCACACAACTTTATAACTTAACCACTGGTCATTGGTAGCTTGTCACACCCACACACAAAAGTGTGCACAATTCAAACAATCCCTCCCTGGGGCACTACAGTACACCACATCTACATCATGCCCCTGGGACACAATGTAATAATCAGCAGACATTCCAACTCACACGCATTTGGCGTGTGACACACGCATTTCCAGCCCTTCACACGCTCACACGCTATGTGCACTTTATCACACGCAATCCACAAACAATCTCCGAAAAACCGTGTGTGTCTTGAGTACTTACACTTACAAGAGTAGTGCGTTTGCCCATGGAGCTGTTTATAGCTCCATGGTTTGCCATAGTGGTGGTGGAAAACGCGGGGTGGGAGAGGTGTTGGTACTAGAGATTGAGAAGTGCGCTTCAATTTCCGATATAAATGTTCAATTATGTTATCAAGTGATTACTTTCATCGATTCAAGAAAAGTCTTTGTTGAGAATTGTCATGCTTGTTGAGTTCAATAATATATATATGATGATCAAATTCTCAATATAAAATTACTCAGAGAAACTGAAAAAGAATGCACCATTTTGCATCTAGGCAGTCAAAAATACGAAAATCTTCCAAAGGGGACACCCCCTCCCCTTAGACCCCTCCCCCACTGCCGCTGATCACACTCATAAATTTTCCTCAATGTTGGAAAGTCTGAATCAGGTCAGCAACTCGAACCTGCAAGCCTTAGAAATGCCTAAACATTTAAGGTGTCTGGAAGTCTCATTATTAATCACTAAGTAGAAGGAGGAGTTTCAATATGAAAATACTATGAAATTATTAAACAATCTGGGTTACATTTATGTTTATAGTTTTAAGCAATCCCTGCTTACATTCAAGCTGTTGCTACAAACAAAAGGCCAGAAGGTAAAATTAAAATTATTCAGGGACATTACACAAATTGGGAGTTTTTTCTGGGACAGTAAATGAAAAGTTGTTTGCTTTGTTGCTGATGAACATTGAATGAAAAAATTAGTAAAATGTATCAATTAACTATTCAAAAGTGATTTTTTCTCCCCCATTAATTGTGAATAGTTCATGCAAAGGAGGTACGGTCAAGCAAATGCAGCAGAAGAAGAAAAAGCACTGATGTCAAAGGTGGACGAGGATCACTGGGTGTTAGACTTGCCCGAGATGGACGTGAAAGAGTATGTTTGCAGTAGTCCTAACTAGTGAACATACATATCTAAAGTATATTCACAGTGATTGGTTAATCATGTGCATGCATATGTGAAGAATAATAATGTATGCTAATCTATGCAACTTGCATATTAGTGCAATTAAAATTAAGCCTGTTGATGGAATTTGATATCGAAAAGCAAGTATGTGTGTGTCATATATGCAACATTGAACTGAGAGCTGTCATAGCTACTCACATGTACATCCACTCAAGTCATAGGTTGTTACTCAGAAATATGAGAGTTTACATGGATTGAAGAGGTTAGTTAAATCTGGTATTATTCATATTTTTGCCATAAAGTTTGATCTCTAGTGAACATGGCATCTGACTATTTAATAATTTTACCTCCAATAGTCCAACTACTCGTTGTCTAAATTCATCTCTTGAATTCAGCCAAATTTTGGTAAGAAAACTCATAGTCGCATAAAATACCCAAGGACAGGCTCTGATCAGATAAAGATGAATATTTCACAAAGTATAAAGTTTGCTCAAGTATTTATTACAATATCGAATCTTGATCCAGAAGAAAAGGGTGAATGTTTCATATTAATATCTTTCTTTTGTGTCTATTTCAGAAGCAAATTTGAAGTGGAAGACAGCTTTGTACCTTTCGAGAATCTACAATTTGGGAGGTTCTCATTCAAAGGAATGAATCCAGTCATTGAGGTACTGATATTTTATCCCTTCTTATACGTTTGAAAACATTGATAAACCAAAAAAGTGTACGATATAGTTCTATAAATAATTGTGTATGGTATAGCTTCATAGCTTGTTGTGTCGTTCAAGCACACAAATAAAGTCCAACGATTTTTTGAACTTGATGTAAATATGAAAGTAAAACGCAATATCACTTCCTGTCAATGACCTTTGACAATGACCATTTCATAGCAATCTGTTAAGTGTAGTTACCCCATCAAGAAATATTTACATATGGTTAATATCCTTTTCAATTGCCACAGTTAGGATATGCAATAAGGTGGGACTTAATATGATTTTGCAATTCGTAAACTAAACATGTGAAATAATTTGAAAGATCCCTGATAGCACCTATTGCTGTCATAGTTGTTAAATTGTCATGATTTGTCTTCAAAATTTTCTATTTAAACTGTCATCAGAATACAGCCAGACATGTTTTTCTTTTCTTTTCTTTATTAAATCTATGTTGACTTCCAAACAAGTTGTTATTGTAATTTTTTGTTTTTAAATTTTTATTATTATTTTCTATTTATTATATTATATCTATTAACTTATTGATGCTCTTTGTACTTCGTTTGAGTCTGTGTTTCTTCATGTTTGTTTCCAGAAACTGATGGCAAATGAGAAAGCTAAAGTGCAGGCTGAGGAAAGCGATGCAAGGGAAAAGGAAATTGCTGTTTCAGATGAGGAGATGGCAGCCAGGTAAACAGAATATACATATTTTATTTTTCAACAATCTTTTGTGAATCAGAGAATTCCTGACGTTGATTAGTGTCCTTTGATGTATATAGTAAACACAATTTATAAGAAATTACTCCAGTACTCATTGATGCTTCTTATCTTTCTCTTCCGATACCAAAGTGAAACTTGCCGTAATCCACCAGTTTTACATGTTTTTCCACACAAAGACAAACTCAATATCTTGCAAGTTTGTTCCAAATTTGCATCAAAATGTATACTTTGTACCTCTAGCAAGTCAGTTCAAGGTTTGCCAGATGAATCCAGTTTTCAAAACAATAAATAAATAACTGGATACTGTGCAAATGTTGGTGATTTAAAGTCTTGGACTCAATGTTGTTACTATCAAAAACAAAGGATTAGGATAAGATCTGTTTATTGTACATGTTGGGCTAGAAAACCTGTATGACATTGCATTAATTACTGTAGTAAAAAAATTAGTAAATAAATGCAACTTGCATGTCAAATTTGATTTGTGTATGAAACAAAGAAAGATCGATGGTGTTATTTTAGTCCCTCTGTTTTGAAATTTTGCACTTTAATAGTCTAATTATGAAGTTTCAAATGCAATCTGTTTATAATGAGTCCATGGTTGGGTTTGACCCATAAGCTCTGAAAGAAATCAACAATCTGCTGTTTCATAACCAATTAGCTCGTCCTTCAAGAGACAACAGAGTACAAAATTTCTCACTTGCTTTTTGACAGGTATTCGTCTCTGATCGGAACCATCGGAAAGAAGTTTACCAAGAAGAGAAACAGGACTGGTACAATGGAAGAGAGTGACGTTAAGAAGATGAAATTCATGAAACCGTCTGATGATGACTGAAACAGAGGATGGGTATCCATCAACGTGAGGCAGTTTTGGGAGGAATTGGACAAGATTAGATCCCTGAGACTGGACGGAGAAGAGTATAAAGAATTCAGAGGCATTCGAGTGGCTGTAGGAGAATATTGTCAGGAGGTGAGCATAGCTCACCTAATGATAAAAGCATCTCAGCCTTGAAAGGTCATCATCATTGCTCTCGAAACATGTGAAAAGTTTGCAGAACAGTGTTTCAAATGTAATACATTATAACCCCTGATGTTAAGGAAAAGGAGGTTTAATTCGACGTTTGAGTATCTCAATGAGATATTATGCTTTGATGTATGCAGGGTAAGAAGAGTACTTGTTTGAAAATGGCTGACTAATTTATTTTCTCTAGCATGTTTGGGGGAAGTACAGGTTACCTTTAGTGTATTTTATCTAGTTGGTTGTTCAGTTTAGAGAATGTTTTGAAGTAAATACAACCATACCAACTCATTTGGAATTTAATAGTAAGGGATAGGACATTCAGGGAGAACACAAAATGTCATGACACAGAGGACAAACAGGTTTGAATTGAAAAGCGAACAAATGCGTGGGAGATCCACTGTAACTTTAGTTTACAATTTGATACAAGTAAAAGTAGTAATTTTATCTGTGTCATTTTGCTACAGAGCTTTGGTAGTATTTAGGTGATGACAGGCTTAAGGCCCTCACTGTTTTGAAGATCTCTGTTCGTAGATGCAAGTTTCGCTTCTCTCATTCCCAAAGCTCTTTAATAGATGTATTATTCAGCGGACGGATGCTACTCGAGTCTTTGTAACAACTTTATAAGAAATAAAAAATATAAAAATGATGACAAAAAGATGGTTTTACATTTTCTGTTATCACATGTAAGTAATGGCACTTTATTGCTTTAAATAAAGACAATGATCAATGGAACTCTCGGACTTGGTTTAATGCACATCAATTATGAAATATATAGAGTTAAATAATCTAGTAGCATAAAAGCATTCAAAAAATAAGAGATATTAATGTACATTCATAAAACTTTGAGTTCCAAAATATCTTTTCATTAACAATACCATTCTTATTTTAATTAAATCATCTTGACTGCTAACATGTTTCTCGATAATTGAAAGAATTCTAATGTGAAAGAAATATGTGGTAAGTTTCAGCTAGTTTAAATCTCTACAGGAAGGCTGCTTATTAACGAGAATTTACAAACCAAACATTCGTTAGTGTACGCCATAATTGATTTCATCATGGATGTTAAGACATAGTGTGATGATGAACAAAATTAGGAATACAGTGTCTCTTTCTATCCTGAAGTCTAGTGTATTATATATTGATTCTGTGTCTTTCATTGGGTGTCCGCTTTCCTTGGCATTTGTGTCAAGAATTTTTCATAATTTACGCTCCTGACCTTATATTACATGATGCAGAAATGTTTACAAAGCACTTTCTGAAGAGGGAAATGTCCAAGCTGAGATATTTTCAGTGACTGCATTCCTCTTAAAATTGTAACTGCTATTATCATGTCAGATATCCATAAGATAGGAACTGCTTCCCACACACAGGTAGCAAAATAGCTTTGAAGTTAATTTTTAACACCATTAATGGATCATGCCATGCAGGTTTCCATGTACAATCTACATCTGAATGAAAATAACTTTTCTGGCATGATTTTTAACAGTAATACATAGAGAGTAAAAGAGGAAAATGACTGATGTGTACTAACATTTTCGAGTTTTGTTTTAAAACACATGATACCGAGCCTCTAGTAGCAGAGCTCTGTACACTTAAAATTATAAAAATATCTATGGAGCAAAGTGTTTATTCCAAGGCACAACATGTTCACTCTTCATCGGTTCCATGTTTTACTAAAACCGAATGTCTCTTGCTTTGCTGGTTCTGATACGAACGTACTCGCTATCAATTATTGAATGATTGAGTCATCATCTGAATCAGCAAGTCACCAGGGGTGATCAACTCAGCTTGTTTATTCAACAAACCTCTGTAAAATCATTTACAAAGACATATCATGTCCTTTGAATAGAGTTCCCTTTAATTGCTTCTATTTGAAAGTTCTGCTTGATCATAAATATAGGATAATGAAACAAAGGACAATTATTACATGATACGTATCCTGAGGGAGTTATTTCCTATAGCTTCCTTGAGCCTCCTATGAGGCTACGATCAAAGAGCTTTCATAAAATAATGTACGAGAGATTAAAAAGGTCCATTACTGATGGACTTCGGAATTGCTCTTGTGTGTAACATCAATTCAAACACCAATACACCCCAAACAAGTTCCTTTTGAATATTATTATAAAGTGTTCTTTGAAATAAAGGCTCACGATTGCTGAAGCTGACACGGGTCATGGAAGGAGACAAACAGCTGAATTTCATTTATTTGACAACACTTTTGGCCAATGTTTCAGCAATTAATACAAACTCCTCTTATTATTAAAGGCTTAAGGCACCCTTTATTTGTTTAACAAAATAGATGGCAATCACCAAATCTTAAAGTAGGAATATCTTGCGAGTAGATTTTTAAGCCTTCTTTGGCATTCAATGGTAGGAAGTTTTTATCATCTGGCTTTCGGTGTGCCTTTTCTGGAGGAAGGAGTTCCTTTCAGCTTCGGTGAAGAATATTGACCTACGGCCCCATTCTGTTGGGAAAAAAAAGAGGCAAATAAAAGACTACTGATATTGTAATGTACTTGAATTAACCTTTGCTTTCTGCTTCTTAAGTCTTCAAGAGAAGAAAATGTATCAGTTTTCATTTTTGCAAATCTGAAGAAAAGTCCCATTTTCAGTAACTTCAGATCCTTCAAAAGCAGTTTTTTTACCATTCAGACAGGAATTCAGATATAAATCTACATTTTCTTTGCAGTTTGAACACTTCTCACCAGAGAAAATGTACCTAAAGTTTCATGTGAGATTAACACTACAGGATCACCTATAAACAATAGATACCTACTATGTACTTTGTAGATAGAAACCAGTCCTGTGCAAGCCATTGATTTTGCCGTCCACAAAAGTGGTGCCAGATTTACTGGTATTTAACAGTGGGGTAATTCCAATAATATGCATGAGAGATTGATAGCACCATGCAAGCAGGCTCATTTCGTTGTGCAACATATTGAGTTGGGGAAATATAATTATAAAACATGCAAACTCCCTGCTGGGAATTAAACAACATAGCAAAGCCAAGGCAGGATTCTTATTGATTGATTATAGCAGCAGTAATTAAGTTAACATATTGAGAATCAGGGTGAGCCAAAAAAAAAGGTTGACATGCTATCTGAATCTAAATATATCGAATGAACAATATAAATGTGCAGCAAACAATCCAATCAAGCCAATTTAATCATTAACTTGTAAATTTAAAACATTTGTGATGTCTTTAAGAAGTACCTGACTCTTCACTGTTTACAGTTAATTCTGTTTTATATAGGTGTACATTAGGTGAGCACAGTCAAATGTTACTCAACCTCTAAGGCAAATCACACAGGGAAGCAAAAAACACTGAAAATTACTAGGTCAGGCCTTTAATATGTTTAAAAGTCCACTAAAAAGCAATCATCATAACCCACAAAAAGGACAAGACCCAAAGAAAACTCCATATAGAAACAGAGACAAACAGACAGAAATGTGTCACATGCAAAAAATATCAAAAGATAAAACCATGCAACAGGTTACCTCCCTGTCACTACCCACTAGAGTCCTAGTAAAGAGATCAAGGAAATATTTGTGTTATACATAGGGCCGTAGGAAACATAATCAGGTTAAAATGAGAAGGTTTATGGACTGCAGATGTTAGTTGGAAATGTGTAGGTCAGGTTGGTTTGTAAAATATGTTCCAATTTTTTTTTTTTACATTTCAGACATGTTTCTTTGATGTAATTCTGAGATCTAGAACTGCTGAGGAATATTGTGTATTGCGGCTGCTTATAGCTCACCGCCACACACTACTAGACCGATCATGACCCGATGCAACTCGACTGTCATTACATGGGAAATCTTAGTTTGTGCCTTCGACTGCCACCTCCCCCCCTTTAAGAATGACTGACAAGTGCACATAAGGAATGCTTTCTGTTAACAAACGATGGTCGTGTAGGTCACATGCAGAATTACATTCCCATCATTGGTTAAATTTGTGAAGACTGGGCAGCTTCCACACCAGTCGGGGAAAATGCTACAGCCTGCCTGTCTGGTCAATTCATGATCAGTCGTAATCTTAAGACCACGCACATACACCCGACTATCAACAATTATCCAGGAACGACAGTCGAGTCGCGTCAGGATCAGTGTAGTGTGCGACAGGCAATAGTTGAAATTCAAATTGAAATTCAAACTTGACTAAGAAATAACCCTTTATGAAAGGCAAATAAGTACGTTTTTAGCATAGTTTTAATCACAAAAATAATGAGATATAACTCTATTATACAACCCCTCCCCCCCCCCCAGCCTACAAGTTAGGCCATTCACCAATGATACTTGATTTGATTCTTTTTAATTTTAATTTTCTTGTGGATGATCACCTGCATTAATTGGCTATACTTTGCATTAATTGGTTATTAAAAGGTTCAAAACTTTTAATAAACCTTTAATTCTAAAAAAGCAATACAAGTGCTAAGTTAGGTCTTTTGTAATTGGATACTTGATAGTTGGTTCGTTTGTTTGATGAACTTGGAATGTGAAAATGCAGTGATAAATAAAGACTGTGAGAACTCTACTTGAAGAAACAGACAAATATAGCAACAATACAAATAAATAAGAAGATACCAGCATTTGTGTGGTGATAAAGCAAATTATGTGACAAAATGACAACAGATAAATGGAAATCTAACGATAGGAAAATAAGAACAAATGTTTGAAAAAGTAAAAGCCATTGTCAGGAACACAACTCCTGCGCTCTTACAATGTGGATATTCAGCCCATCATTCGATACTATGCCTTTTGCTTAAAGTAGGCAATTCAGTGTGTATCAAGTTAAGTAAAAAATAACATTTCTATCAACATCTCAAAGAGTTACTGAACTAAAACTGTGCCAACTGTAAACAAAATGTCAGGACAATAAGGGTTACAAGTTTGATAACATTTTCAATTTAACTCTCTCAAATTTGAAATATACAAGAGAGAAGAACAACAGAAAATTGACTAGAAAAGTATACACAAACTTGAAAGGGCAAATAAATGATCGAACCGAGTGCGCAGTGTCTAACACTGATGTCACTGTTTTGAATTTCAAGGATAACTGCTTTCTTTGTTCATCAACTTTTACTTTGCAACCGTTTTGAAAACCAAAGAATAAACAACTGTAAACCTACCTCATATTGAGACAATCTTTCTCTGAGCGCTGCGATCTCTGCTGTCTCTACTTTCTTCTTAGCAGAACCCAACTCGACCGATCTCACCCTTTGAGCAAAACTAAGGGTGCACTGTGACTCGCCAGAGTTCTTGGCTACGGGCGATACTTGCACCAGCATCAGTGTTTTGCTGTCACCGCCTGAAGTAAAAAAAAAACACAAGACGATTTAAGATGAGAGAAATCATTCCTGATTTGTTTTTCATTCATTGTTGAAACATGCAGTATGATCAACTGTAAAACTTTTAGAAAGGTGAATTTACATTTTTTTTATTTTATTCAAAACTGGTAAAACAAGTGTTCTTGATAAATTTTCCTTTCCAACCAAATATCTTCGATCTCATGTTACCTTTACCTCAGTCACTGTATTTCTTCCTACTACGTTCCGTCATACTTCAAAACCATTAACTATTCGATCTTTTAAGAATCATAAGTACAAAACATGTTGGTTTGGAAGTCAATGACAAACTGAAATAAATCATTTAAAAAAAAATATATTTCTCTCTAGTTACATAAAGAAACACTGCCATAAATATTCAGTACCACAGACTGCCCCAACGAATGAGACCCAGTTCGACTCTACAAGCCTAGTTTTCCCTAGTTGAGAAGATCCACAATTTTACAACTGGCTCCTGCACAATGAACTGCTGATGTTTGCACACAAAGATATTTGCTGTAATAATAATGACTGGTGTTCGTTAGGTCACATGCAAAAATATTCTCAGTGATTGGTAACATTTATCCAAGCTGCGCAGTTTGGTCTCAAAAATCTTACATTTTCAGCTTTCTGGATTGAAGCAGACAAAACTTAAAAGTAGCAAACTCTTGGTATCCTTAGCACACACACACAGCCTAACTAGCCAGGAATTTCCACATTTGAGACAGTGGAGTAAGGTTGGGTCACATTCATTCCGGCAATGTTCGACTGGCTTAACCTTGAGGAATAGCTAACATTTACCTAAAGACTCCTGCAACAAATAGGTAAGCTTGGAATTCCTGTATGGGATGTGAGATTGCTTCCCTCTTAGTGCCTGGATGACATCACCAAGAGCTGAGAGGCTTTTGTTAATGTTCTGTGCTTCCTTCATCCGATCAGCATCTGTGTTTGAGCCAGATTTGCCGACCCTCTCAGATCCCGCCAGGTCGACGAGATTAAGACGACCTGTGATTGAGGAAAAATTCAATGTAAGAAATTTGGATGGACGGAATGATCTTTTACGTGGTTGGTTGAGGGGAGTAGGGGTGAGGGCAAGGAGTAAGAGAGGTTTGGTTTGGGGGAGAGGGAGGACTGACAGTGGTAAAAGTTTACAAGAAATAAATTTGTGAAAAATTATGACCAGTGAGTGATGTACTATTCTTTCAGTTTGGGAGACCCGGAGAAGTGGAGTAATCTGAAGAATCAAAATATTAAACAAATTTCATATTTTGAGTTTTCACAATCTTTCAGTGATGTTTATGATGAGATGAAAAGACAACCTTAATTTCTTTTGACTGAAGGCAATATCACGAGTTACTCTATACATGAAAACTGGCTTAGGAATATCTGTGTGTACCAAGACATCAATAAATAATATTTTATAAAATTGTCATTTGGTTTTGATTAAAATTTCACTGCTCTTTCAAACTACCAAATTACCCCTCAGAAACACCCAAAGAGAAAAGTGCTATGTAACTTTAGAAAACATTGTGGAACGTCACAACAGGTACATTAAGCTTATATCTGGATGCAAAGGAACCCCTTTGTACTTTACAATCAGTCTCTTTGGATAGTAGACAAAGTTAATCTTTGTTGATATATATCTACGTACCTTTTGTTTTTGTTCTGGTGCGTAGGTTGGTCCCTGTGACGGTCACACACAAGAGAGCGTGTGACCGGGAACTCCTCTCGTTCATGTCTGTCGATGCAGTCGACCTGTTTTTACGTCCTATTTGGAAGACCTGACGAGAAGAAAAGCAACCAAGAAACCTTATCAAAGGGAAAATGTTGGAATTTTGGTTGGTTAATTGTAAAGTGTGCTTATAACATTTGCAATTTGTGGTATGTAAAACATATCAGAGTTAACTTATCATCATGAATTCATACTTCAAACCATCTGGTGATATATAACTGAATTCTTCATGAAGACAAAATGGTGTTATTTGTTGAACGATAAATTTTTGTAGACTGTTGTTTTTATCACATTATGTTGACTAAATATTTGGCAATAAAGTTTAGCCATTGCATCCTACAACATGTCTTAACTTACTTCATTTATATCGTTGGCACTTTCTACTTCAATTTCAGTGAGTCCAGGTACATAGAGCCCACCCTCAGGATTTAACTTAACATCCAGTTTAGCGATTGGGTTATCGCCGAGCAGATCCCTAACAAAAAAAAAAATTAAAGAAAAGAAAAAGAGTAATATTCATGACTTAATGGTTACTTGTCTATTAATATAATTTTGACATGACAATTAATATTACAATTTGCAAGAACTTCAAACGAGTAAAATTTACTTCAATATCAACTTTACTTTAGAACATCTTCTTGAGGATCACTGTGGGGGGGGGGGGGACGGGATGGGTTAATTAAGTTAATTTCAACTCCCTTAAGTTGAAAAGTACAATTACAAGGTGTAACAGGTACAAAAACAATTAATCAGTTCTAAAGATAAACAAAAAGGCCTTCTTAATAAAGTTATACTTGTTCCACTGTTTATTACTGGTTTTATACCTTTTTTTTTATACCATCAATTAAATTAGTTACTGATGTGTCTAGTATTATCTTTGTAACATTGTGGGAACTTTCATTCTTCTTGGTTTGACACATAGTCCTCCCTTGTGGATCTTACTCCCGGTTCTTTAAGGTCATCGAACAGTTTAAGCATGGCATTTACAACTTCTCAATTTTCTTAAAGTATTATTATTTGGTCACTTTAACTTGGTACATGTAGCGCATTGAACAACCCATTCAGGTTGGATTTTGTGCTATATGGGACTAATTATTATTATTACTATTATCATCAAAATTGTTGAAAATGAGGTAAATAGGATGAAATTCAACAAATGAATCCTAGACTCAGCTTCCTCAGGGGAAATACCACAGAGTACCTAAACATGTTTGGAAAGAGTTATCAGAATAATGAATATGAAGAAAAAAACAATTAATATTTTCAAGTACCTGAGGTTCTCGTTGTATATTTCCATGACGCCTACTTTGATGGAATATTCCCACTCGGAAGTTCGTTGCTCTACTTCGGTGAAGAGCAACTGTAGCGCCCTCTGGTTGATCCCAGGGTTAGATGGTGGTCCCTGTTAGTTAATGAACAATATCTATGATATAGTTTTATGAATATTCATAACATAGTTTCCCCACCTTATGGGAGCGGGGGGGGGGGGGAAACAA
>JXUT01148095.1:0-12490 GCA_000934455.1 Apostichopus parvimensis | reverse complement strand
CACGTACAGGTTCAAACCAAGAAAACAAAGCTTCTCTTCCTTCTCAATATGATAACATGCAATGCCAGCCTGTATTCGTCATAAAACGCGAAAAACATCATTCAAAAGTTGCTCAGAACAGAAGTCCCCATTTTGCATTATTACAACTTGCTTCCCCAATAGGCGCCGTTCACGCGTATGTGTGTGTGTGGGTGCCCGTGTAAACATGGATGTATAACACACATTCAGCGTGGATAATAAAACGGTCGATTTGGTTGATGACAATGCGAAAGGACTTATTTGAAAATTTATACTCAAATTTTGAGGCGACTTCCCCGATGTCTACGAGATTAAGGAAAAATGTAGTATATAGGTCTTTACTTCACATATCAGGTATTTCCAAATTTGAGAGTATACCTTTATATGAACTAACATGATAATCTTCTTAGGTTCCACACCAGCATGAACGTAATTATCATGTTTATACCTTGTAAAGGAGACAATAATTTATTTATCCTACGTTAAACAACTTTGTCACACTTCAATATATTGCGGCCAAAAATAAGACCAATGTTTAATTACCTTACCGCATGCTACCATATGTCATATCTAGGCACATATGGAGAGACCCAGATGTTACCGTCATATATATGCAAAGAAAGTAGTGTGGTTGCGTTAATGCATAAGAACACATACTGATTTATTTTTAAAATAAAGACATTTAACGTAATTTATATATTTAGAAAAATAGTAATTATAAATTACTGGAACTTGAAAAGAGTCTGCAGTTTTGCCCTGGTGAACAACAAAATTATAATGATGATTCGATATAATATTGATTAGGCTATCTACCACTGCTATATGATTCCAATATTATGCATTTCCGTACAGAATTTCGTCACGTCAATTTTGGTTCTTGATCACTACAGCTCACTTCTCACTACATGACTGATTTACATTAACAAACATACTTCGTGTCACATGGTAAGAAACCATTAACTGTAACAGCATTACTTATTACGTATAATCGATGCATGATCTCAGGAACACTGTCGTGCCTGAGATATAGTAGCCCATATCGGGATACAGGTTACGACATATTTGGTAAATAGATAATAGAACACAATAAGTAGCCATTTAAGCTTACATTAATAATGAAACGTTAATTACTATTGAATCTCCTTTAACAGGAGTGCTACACATTCAACGAGATGTTACCAATCTTTTCAACCTCACCCCTCTCATTACAACATCATCTTAAATACCATACTATAATGTAATCACCTCTGATTGACACGAATGAGCCTGCTTTCAAATTTTCGTATGTCTTTCCACAGACGGAATTGGATCATTACAAATCCAAGCCTTGCACTACAACGCAAATTGGTTTATAGAAATCAGTGTTCATATACTGCGACATATGGTTAGGCAACGAACGGTGCACATTACTTATCTGTACATAAATGTAGGTACCTTTGTTTGAGTGACACGTCTTAACACAACATACAGATACAAAGCCAGACGATCACATTAAATGGTAAGGATTTGTACAGTAAACCGCATATTTGGATGTATCCCCCCCAAAAAAAAACAAACAAACAACAACAAAAAACAGAAGAACAGCTATATATCATTCAACATGTACCATAGCATTAAGCAGATGTGACAAACATGATAACGTATTCACTTTATCAATTCCTGTAATACCTTCGAGTGAAAAGTAAATATGAACTTTGATACCGTTCATAATTTATGTAGACATTGCTTGGGCCTACTCACAAAGCATCGGCGCCATTTTATATAGATATTGCAGACTCTTTGTCAGAAAGACTTTGTCTTCTATACGTCTTAAAGTGTTTCTCCTATACATGATTGTGCGGAAGTCTTATTTCTATGGTATGTACGGTTTTCTATTTTAGCGCTAACTTAAATGGTCACTGTTCCAGAGAGATATTTACAGTTAGTTTCTCAAATTCGTGGCATGGTTCATGCCATCATACAATTACTGCAGTAACACTTGGTGGTTGATGTTAACATGATTTCTTATTTCAAAATTTTCTTTCACAATGGTGACAAGAATTGTGTTTTATTGATGGTATTGCCACAGAGAAACACTTCGGGCTCATTTAATCCTGTTTGTATTTCTTTTTAGCTGAATTAATGACATATATCATCGAATTAACAGATCAAAGAGTTACAATGACAAACACTCGTGTATCCCTTCAATACTGACATCATTTACACCTAGTCGTATTCCCTAACGTAGATAGCGTACGCACATACATGTTCCAGCATCTGAATGGCGTATCTCTCCGTTCTCGAAACCTTCACTTGCTCATTCGAAAGGTTCGGTTATTACTAATTACAATGTTTTATTCAGTTGTTCGTTACACATTGTTTTACAATTACTTGGACGTAGGTTTGATTTCGAGGGAAATCGTGAAGGTATGATTAATGATGTGTTTATATGTATGCTAATGTATACATGTGACTAGATTGTGAACAGTACATGTCAAGAATGGAAATTTGGTGGATATCTTACTCTGCGTGATGGTTTCTAATAATGAGCATTCGATGTTTGTTGTCTATTGCGTGTTCAATCCAACTTTCACAGCATCATATTTCTAACGATGCAATTAATGTCGTCAACAAAAGCACAAACATTCGTTGTAGAGAATATATCTCAAACATTGGCATAACAATGATACAGCTTAAATAAAATAATGCATACGAAACTTAAACCAAACATAATTAACCAGATGTGTTAGTTCTTTCTTAATCTAAAAGAAAGTATACAAATCATATAATCAAGCTTAGCATGCACTAACACGTTAATGGGCCCTCTTACAATGATGTAACTAAGATCCCGGGCAAGATATATCTTAAGAAGAAAAACACGGCATTCCACATGATTACACAATTGAGAAGGTGCGTAATTTGTAAAAGGAACTTCAGATAATTCCGTTTAATTACTTTTCTTATCTGAGAGGTCTATTATTAACGCAGTAATTTATTAACTTTCAATTAGATGAACTGCAAGCTCACTGGACAGTGTAACATAAGAAAATGTGATTTATGAGATTTAATTGGTCATTAATAATTGCAAAAGTACATATAAACACTTATAAATGCCGCTCATGAGCAATTTCTAAAAACACATAACAATGAAACGAAAGAGAATGAGTTAAGCTTATTGATAATAACCAACCACAGCGAATAAGAAATATTTCAGGTAAAATCGAGATACAAAAAGCAATTACTATTTGAAAAAAGGTTATCCAGAAAATATGCTACATTTAAAGCTATTTTCATTTTCTTTGCAACTTACAATTTGTATGAACGGTTAAGTAGAGTGGTAAGAAGTGATAAACAAAATTATCAAAGCATATTTTGAAAGGAAACAAATCAAGGTTTAAATAGCAAAAACTGAAACAAAACTGAATAAATGGTACGTATTGCTATCTTGATGCTAAGATAAAAAAAAAGTTGTGTACGCTGATGTAATAAAGGCAAACTGTTGTTTCTGTTATGAAACTGAGCACTGGCACTTAGTGCTTACGTTTAAGATGATATTTATCATAAGTTTCTCTGACTCTAATTTTGAGTAACCTTGTCGAGAATTAGCATCATGTTCTAATGACTATATGACTAATTGAAAATACCGCCGCCTTATTCTGATCTTGACTAGTTTTGACTGTGTGTTGACTAAAATACAACATTATACGATCACAAAAAGGTAACATGAAAGCATTCCTTTTGATCATGATGATATACTGCTTCCATTGCTGACATCACTTAAGTCTCAGAAGAAGATCCTGCTAAGATCAATCGTCAGGCAAACTTATTTTTACACAATCAATTAAGCTTATCCACATTTGTAACTTTAAATATATGATTGCAGGATATGTCTTTCATCTAATTTAACTTTGGTTTAATTTGATTTATTTCACACCAAAAATACAAAACAAAACAAGACAATGGTGTTGAAATAACATAGAAATGTAATCCAGTAGACCTATGTCCACTATGGTTCCTGTATATACCAAAAGAAATAAACAAAGAAAACACAATAAAAAAACCCATCCTAAAACAGGCTATAAGCTAAAATTGTCCCATAGGATAAATAAAATGCCCCAAATCCTATCAGTATTACGTAAAAATAGAGCTTGGATTCCTCTCTTAAATGCATCAAGCTGGTACTTCCCTGAAACTCCACAAATCAGTGGTAGATTACCTATAACTATATCAAGAAAAAAATTGTAATAGATTGTAATTCTTGCAAAAACAGTTTCAATTACATTTACGGTCAATCTTGATGTTGGATTATTCCTCAAAGTAGGGTTTGCCAAGCAGATGTGTGTTTGTGTATTTTTTCCCCATATTTATATATTATTATACATGATATTAACGTGATATATACAAATAAACAAAACAAAATCGATGAAATGTCTGCCAACTGATTTTTTTTTGCGTTTGTTATTTGGTAGTTCCACCTGCATATATTGAAATTATACTGACAATTTAGTCACTGAGTAAACCCTCGAGGTTGCAGACATATCCATGATAACACATAAATTCCCGGGACTCTCTTAGGCATGACAATAACGCAATGTGAATACCTGGTATAATTTACACATGTTAACAAGACGCGAGGTACACCGCTTAGCAAACATAGACCTACTAAAATGACACAAATTCAATCAAACGTAACGAATGCGACTTGCATTTTGTTTACTCTTTTTTGAGAAAGTTGTTATTTAACTGGAAAGTTTATTTGATTTCATATATGATGAATTTTGACTTCATCGGATAATGGACGGACTAGTATATCATACCATGCATGTAGAAGTGACCATCATGACAAGCTCAAAGAGTCTGAGAGTGAATTTTATTAAATACTGGTAACGGAAAGACAATAAACCGATGTCCTTGACAATGGAAACGAAAATAATAAAACACAAAATCCACTACTACTAGAATTACTATTTTGGGGTTTAATTGTATTATGATATATCAGCTAAGTATAAAAGAACTGGTAAATACCTCCAAAGCAAGACATCTAAGCGAACAGTTGGATGGATGGAAAACAACAAACGATGAAACGAAAGTGCATGTAATGTGTGTAGGGCTATTGATGCACTCTACTAAGTTAAGAAATAATTCGTACCTTAAAACCATGAAAGTTAATTACGTTATAGCATTTTTTATCGAATCAGAAGTACAAATAAGATATCAATAGCATTACAATATTAAATGCGGAGAATTGCTTGGGAAAATATAAAGAAAAGTGCGAAAAAAAGGTAGAACAAACTTGTTTCTTTTTATAACTGGGTCAGCCCTAATATCCTAAAGATAACAAGAAAATAAGATCTTTTTACACTGCATAATATGTTGTCTGAAATTGTATTGATGATTTGCGAACGTTATACTACAAGTCTTGTCTTAAAGCCATTTGCGTGAGAAGTGTGTTCTCTTTCCATGACGTATGGTCACCTGCATTGGTCTATGCTAACTTATAAATATCTGATCAGCCAAATTGCAGCTGTATTGTTATGTAATGTTATGACGTAGAGAAGCCGTGTACGTGATAATTTATGCAATCCAATTATATATAATACTTACATTAAGTTAAGGCATAGGTTTCACAAAATGCAAAGGGTATATCCTTTCCCCTCACTCCCCTCCCCACCTATAACGTTAGACATTATTAGGGGGGGGGGAGTTACTGTAGCTAGCCCGTTCACAAAAATATCTACAGGTCAGTTAGTATATTAAATAGTTTAGATACTATTAAAAGTTCTACAGAAAATCACACAAAGAGGGATCAGTGAAATAAATGATTTATTACTCGAAATGTACGAGATCTCTTTAAGAAAAAAATGTATCAAATAAAAAAGGTATAAGACAATATAACAGTTTTTAAAATACATTGCAGTGTAACGCAAACATGAACTATGATATCACGCATGATGTATATTGACATTGGATTACTCACAGCGAAACGGCACTATTTTACAATGACATGGTGGACATTTTTCAAGGGATTGTGGTGATGTTTTATATATTAATACTATAGTGGATTGAATAATGTACTGCAGTAATACTTGCTGTCTCAATCGTATTGAGTATGATGTCCCTAACTAAAACCTCGAATTATTATCTATATAGCTGAAAAGAAGAAACATAAAATAACACAGGTTTTGTCCCATATAGACTAATCAGAAGTAGCCAGCATGGCACACAATCGTTGTTTCAAATGTTTGCATATCGTTTTTTATATTTAAACCAGTTAGGAGTTACAACGCTAAAAAATGGAATCCGTTAAATATTCCTTTGCAAAACTACGCAATTAAGTTACCATAACTTTGACATCATAATATAACCGATAACAATCGTTGAGTTAGGGTTTTGGGTTACTTTTTAATCTGGTTAACCGGTCGTTAACAAGTTTATTAGGTTAGCTTTGAATTAAATAGTAGTAGAAGAGTATTTACGGAACAATATTTTGATGTCATTGTTATTT
The DNA here is from genome assembly GCA_000934455.1 of Apostichopus parvimensis. Taxonomy (NCBI): domain Eukaryota; kingdom Metazoa; phylum Echinodermata; class Holothuroidea; order Aspidochirotida; family Stichopodidae; genus Apostichopus; species Apostichopus parvimensis. The sequence continues at coordinate 5,988 of JXUT01148095.1, read as the reverse complement.
ACGCTTTTAATAAATTAACTCATAATGCTACTAAAAGAAATGATAAGCAAAATTCCAATCACAGCATAAACGTACTACAGCTCTTAAGCTGGCTTGATTGTTGGGGGACTGTTAATAGGGATTAAAGTTAGCAAAGTTCACGAATGCTCATTACCATTCAATATGTTTATGATCACACGCTAGGCAAAGTAGAAAACAAGTTTATCAAATACAATGATAGCATATTCTTTATATCTAAAAGAACTTGCAGCGAAAAGTAAACATGAACTTTGGAACTCATCAGGACTGTAGACAGTACTAAACTGAATACGGATCAGTGCTAGTTTATGTTAACAAGGCATGCCTGTGCTAGACATGTGATTATATGCTATTGATAATGCTTTCATCTGTATGTTTTTGACGGATTACATCTAGACTACTTTAAACGGTAAGTTGCCGATTTGTTTTATTTCATAAGAAAAGGAGGGATCGTAGTATGCTTCCGTGAAGTGTTCGCTACATACGGAGCTGTATACTTGGCTAGGTCCAGTGAAATCGGCGCTGGTGTTCTGCACTAACTTGGTCATAATCGCCGTGTTTTTTCGTCCTCAGGCCATCGATGAAGGCTAATTGCATGGGTATGACATTTTTGCAGCCCCCAACATCACAACGGACCGGCATTTCTCTCGGATATTTTACCACATGTTGTAAAACAAACTTGAAATCTCTAACGATAAAGCGTAATACAGTGGCTGTTCTCTCAGTGTAAATGTGCGTGTATGTGGGACGGTATGATCGTCGCGCATCCGGTACATGTCTGGGCTTGGCACTTGTGTTCCTAACATGACGTCATCGCTGTCTTGTTTTGAAATCGCATTTTTCAGAGGTCTGTTTTCGGATGCGATTGTTAAAGGTTCATTTCTACTTAGTCTTTGATGTTTTGAAGGTGATGAGGATAGTTTTGAACATTTATTTTCTCATAGATTCAGAGGAAGTTACTCTCGATTAGTTGGATTTTTCATGTCATGGCCTCTTTAATAGTTAAAGTCTCAAAACGTGTTTGCTGATGAATTTCGGAATCAAACTTCCCAGGCAGATTCAATGTTTCTAATTCTAAATGCACCCCGACAAGGTGGGTTTAATAGAGAAAAGCTGTCGCAATCGAAAGAAAGACATTTATTTTCTGTTGCCCTTATGGCGGAACAATTTACCGTAAAATCACCGCAACCGCTGCATGTTCATTACACAAATGTAACCAAAATATACACGTATCGTCCACTTGGTTTACCCAATTCCACAGAGGAAACGTCTGAAACGACCTATTTATCCATTGCAATAGAAGGAAATGACACAATTTTGCAAGCTACATTGGTGAGACCGAAAGAAAGATACTATTCCAGAGAAGGTAGCTATCAAAGGCTAGCTACGAAATTGAAAGGAGTCCTAGGCCTAACAGTCGTAAACAAAACAGAGAGATTTTGATTGGCGCATGATCTGTTGGTAGGGGATTGCACATTTTGATTGAAGATTGTAGAATCTACGGAATTTATTCAGCTGAAAATGTTTAACGACAGATAACTCAATAAAAATAATTAATATTGATATGGAAAATGCATAGAACGGTGTCATTTTGACTGAGCTTTTAGTGCAGTTAGCTGGAAAGGTCGAAGATTAAATTTGGCAACACGTACTGAGACTTTAACACAAGTTTATTACAATATTCAAGGTTCTGCTGATTTGTACATTATAGTCTCAATATGTGCTTGAACATGCGTCTGAAGTTGTTATTAAACCCACAGTAAACCAAGGGGTTTGTGACTGAATTCATTGCCACGGTGAAAAATATCAAGACTAATTCCCCATGCTTTAATTCTGTACCTATAATGAGAAGAAAGGAAAACAAAGGAGACAAAGAAGTTGAGTTTTGTTAAGTTTGATTTCATAAGAGGAAAATTGTCTACATGATTGTCTTTGATTTTTTTTAACTTCAACGTTTAACGCTTTTAAATAATTACGAAATACATAATAATAGTTAAATAAGCGTGATTTAATTCCAATAAGGCTATTCCTCTCATCCTGCCATTTTCAAGGTTAAGTTTCTTAACGTTCATAATATTTAGATTAAAAACTCCAAATCTAAGTCCTAATTTTGAAAATATCTCGTTTCATTCTATGTATAGCAGTATGCGTGTTGGTACCGTGACTTCCTAATCAGAGTACAACATGTTGGAATTAAATACGGCATGATTTTATTTTACGTTTGTATCAGCAGTATCAACTGTTAACAGTTTATATGAAATTTATACTTTCATCCTCAAAACCTTCGTTTCGACATCAGTTTGGTAAACAACGGAACACATGCATATCAACGACGTTGGTACCTGCTTCAATCACTGTTGGATGTGATGTTCAAAGGTGATTTATTGTTTTGCCAGTTATGGCTTTCTGACCGGTCTTGCTCCTTAAAATGGTGGGACGACTGCTCGTGTTTTTGAATGAGCGTATTTTAAATTCAAATATGTTGTCGGTGTTCATATCACACGGGCCATACTGGTTTTTGTGTTAAACATGCAATCAAGTTTACTATACACGGATTTTCACAGAAATTACGAAGATTTTATAGTTGGAATAATATAGTTAGTCCTTATGCGACATTGCGTGTGTGTTGAAGTTGACAAGCTACTATACCGAAGATTGGACTTTTAGAGATCGACGGACGTCAAGATGGCGTAATTACGTTTCATTGATTTAATGTCTAATATCGTTCGCTATAAGCACAAATTCATAACTAAAAAAGTATATTTTCCTACTATTGTGGTAAACTGAACGGTTAAAAAATTTAGATTATTGAACATTAATTGTTCTGTGCTTCTAGTTAATGAGGCTGAATCTGCAATGACACGCCATATTTAATTCTCTATTAACGTCACGTCTCCTCACTGAGAAAGAAAATATCAATTATTCGAATCAATCCCTGTTTGAAAGTTGACAGAAACAAATAGCAGAGACAAATTCAAGAGACGAGAATCTGTTTATACGTACAATGATGAATCAACACACAAACGAGATGGGACTGTTGTGCTGTAATGTACACCCACATGGAATGTTTGGGATGGTAGCCTTAACAGTTAAGAGTAACACACTGGCTCGATTATTTTATTAATTGTACATTGAGTTTTCACTATGAAGTTTGTCAGCTTGTGCAGACTTGAGAATAGTACAATTCCATGATTTTAAGTTAATATGTGCTGTTATCTTGCATTACGTTGGAACAATTCCTATTCACATTGACACATTGAATTTGAAGAAAATAAAAGCGTTTACGGATCAATCGATTATCGATCTTTTGACGTTAATAATTTGCACGTACTTAATAAATTGAACAGATTTATCAAATAATATGATAACGCATTCTCGAAATTCATAAACCCTTGCACCCATAAGCAAACATGAACTTTGGAAGTCATCATAACTATATACAGTACTTAACCGACTTCAGATAGGGGCGAGTTTATGTTAACCCTTATTGCCAAATATGCCTGTGGTTATATTCTTTTGGTAACTCTTTCATTTGTGTATTTTCTGTGGATTAAATATAGACATTCTTATACGGTGAGTACGACGCTTCTCATTGTTCTACTAGCTGAGACTTCCTTATGATGAATGCCTTAAATGTCGTTAATTGCGCTAATTGCTTATTCCTTACAAGAACACTGCTGTGACATTTGCTGCTTAATTGTACTGAGATCTTTCTAACAGTTGTTCTACTATTTTGATTTCGAGTAATAGTGTCTGTAACTAAAACTTACTGTTTTAGCCTGTGTTGAATGTTTTACAAAATATATGTGGAAGTAACACCGCTGTTTCAAATTTGTTCACCGAAAAGTATGATATATATATATATACTATGCATAAAAACTGTTAGTAGTGACTAGTAGTAGGACTACTTAGCAGGACTGAAAACATACCAAGTCCCACTATGGGTACTATTTGCTGGACTTAAAAGTAAGGAAGATGTCTGTCAATTCAATTTGAAACAAAGTAATTGAATTTAACCATCTCAGCTCATTCACAATAACATATATTATTTTCAAGTATTTAGGCCTACATTTCAAAACAGGGTCATGTTAATATATCTCAAGTATCAGATCCCGATGCGAATGTTGCAGATCCTATCGTGTCGTGGACGATATATACATATATACATATTTACATATGGCGTCGATGTTAAAGTCAAAGTAATTTTTGTGGGTGGGGTGCGGGTAGCGTCGGTCCTGTACCAAAATCGATGCCGTACTGTGATTTACCTTAAGATATTGAAGCTGCATGCAAATGTACTATTGGACACCATTTACACCACAGGGCTAGTTTATCTATGGCCATAATTTTATTTAGGCCCTCGGAATAGCTGTATCTTCAAAAAAGCGAAGTACTGCATGCCATGCATACTAAGAAACAATATACAGTATAAAACGAAACTGAAAGAAAACTGCATCGTTTACTTTTCTTATCTGATAAGTTAATATTTAACACGGAGATATAATTATATTTATAAAAGATGAACTTTGACTGTATTGAAGATTGTATAAACGATATCACACTCAAAGGTTAAGACTAAAGTAGTCAAAAGCAAGTAAAACAATGAAATGAAATCGAGCATTATAATATGGGCCTATTAAAGTAGTTATTTGAAATTCAATTGATGACATATGTTCTTATCTTCCGAGACACATATATAAATAACAATGAAACAAAGCGCCATTTTAGCTCCTAAATGAAAATAAAGTGAAACCGAATACAAAACTTAAATGTTAGATTAAAGCACTTGATTTGATGCATTGTTCAAGAACGAGTGACTAGCAACTGAGAGCACGGGAACTGAGAGATAAATTCAAAGGATTAATTTAAAGTAATAGATCAAAAATTAGAAACAATAACACCGAAGTGAATGCACTGTCTATTTGGCTACCACTCTCCTAAGAACAGAAAGGATTTTTATTTTACTTAATAAAATGACCGTAAATGAAGGCATTTTAGAGCTAGAGCTACTCACCTCAAACTCGAGACATTAATTTTGTATTGCAGTTGGAGATCCTACACCCGATATGGGTCGATATGAAATGAGTGGTGAAAAAATACATAAAACTAATTGTATTGAGCTTCTGAATTGAAAGTTTTTTTCATAAAGTTAGTCATGTATGGAAAATATACCATGCGAAACCATGAAATAAGATACCGAGGACATTAAAACAGTTGGCAAAATGATTAGATGCGATTAAGACGAAAACAAGTATAACATACAAGGAATAATCAGTCGAACTATGTTGTCATTCTATAAGTTCGTATTTGCTAGATAGACATCACTCCCTGGTGACAAGAAAGATGTTAACATTCTCCAAATATGTGTTTCTGTACAATACATTTCAAATAGAAACTTTGGTTTACCACACATAATTTACAAAGACAGGAGACTACTCATATGTAATGTTCATACAGCCTCTCGGACTACTCATTATCATCAAATATGGAAAGAAAAAAGTGGAAACATGACAAAGATGCATACACGTGTGGTCGCTTAATATTCAGTAAAGCTCTTTATCACCCAATATGTCCGTTGTTTATCGATAGACGTTGTATTTAACTGGCGTGCCAATAAAAGAGATAACGTACCCTTGATATCAGCTCATCAATAAAAAATAAAAAAACGAACTTTGGTACCACCCGTAATACTTGAAGATAGTGGATTACTCACAACGGTACGTCGCCATTTGATATCCACGTGACTCAAATCAACCCGTCCTAGCCCAAACTCCAAACCTAACTATAGCAAATTCGGGGTATTTGGGTCTTTTTAAACTTAGTCTATCCGTAATGGCCATGTAATCCTTGTTCAGCTACTATCGGTTATGAGGTGTATTTATTACTTGAACACTTAGCATGTGATACAATAAGGTATATATATATGAATCGATTGATAGGTACAGTACAATAATTCATGTAGACAATGGA